>JAWVMR010000155.1:0-38047 GCA_036321205.1 Trypanosoma caninum | reverse complement strand
AAAAAAAAAAAAAAAAAAAAAAAAAAAAAAAAAAAAAAAAAAAAAAAAAAAAAAAAAAAAAAAAAAAAAAAAAAAAAAAAAAAGAGTAGTAATAATAATAATAATAATTAGGAAACAGACATTTAAGAAACAAAAACTGGTGGAGGAAAAAAAGAAAAAAAGGTGCTGATGGAAAAAGACTCAAACAGAGAATGGTGGGTGTGAGAAAGGAACGGAAAGTGATATATATATATATATAAGATGATGTGAAATAATTGTACGCAAAGGAAATGGAGTTGGGAAAAAGTGGTTAAAGGAAAAAAAAAAAAAAATAGTGGAAAGTAAAAGATAAAAAAGTGTACATTAAAAAAAAAAAAAAAAAAATAGCAAGTAACCCACACCCCCGTTCCTTCCTCTTTCTTTTTTCTCTCATCCTCTTCTTTTTTTCAGCCAAACATAAAAAAATTATGATAAAAGAAATTATGTGCTAAAAAAACAATATACGTAATTTTTTCTTTTTTCTTTTGTCATTGGTTCATTTCATTTCATTTCATTTTTTTTTTTTTTTCTGCTATTTTTTACCTTATTTTTTTATATATATTTGTATATACATATATATGTATATATCATATATATTTATTTTTAGTATTTATTGTTTTTTATTATTGTTATTATTATTATAATCTTTTGTACTTTGCGCGTTGGCAGCAAATAAGATATGCTAAGTGCCGTTTTGTCAGCTATATGTAACTGTTGCCATGTTGCCATGTTGCCATGTTGGTTTTCTTTTTTTTTTTTTTTTTTTTTTTTTTTTTTTTTTTTTTTTTTTTTTTTTTTTTTTTTTTTTTTTTTTTTTTGTAAAATTCTTGTGTGTTAGTGTAACCTTTTTTTTTTTTTTGTTTTTGCGGATTTCTACTGACGTTATTATTGGGTTTTGGAACTTTTTAATGTAAACATATAAAACTTTTTCTTCTTCCCCCCTTTACCCGAACAACAGCAAAACAAAAAAAGGAAAATGTTTTGGTTTTTTACCTAGTATTGTCGTAGAAAATCCTGTTAAACTTTTTTTTTTTCATATAAAATATATTATACTTAAATTGGTGCAAGATATTAATAAATGAAGACATGTATACACACACACACATATATATATATATATATATATATGATGAAATAATGGGTGTGGGCCTGAATGTTTTAGTTGTTTGGTTGACTTTAAGTTTTTTTTTTTTTTTTTTTTTTTTTTCTTACTTTTATTATTTTGCTTTTTAATATTATGTGTAGCCACCTTAAAATAAAACAACATTTGGATAAATATACATGATTTGATGAGGTGTTAGTATAAGTTTTGCACCTAGTTAGCGTGCATTTTAAACAACGGATATATGAAGATTAGCTCAATGGCAAAACATCATTGTGCTTCAAGAATTTAATTTTGGATTTAGATTTTTTTATTTATTTTGTTATTTTTTTTATTATTTTTTAAGATAATTTACCACCACCAAAAGCATGCTTAGTTCGCTGTGACTGACCGTGTCTGGGTGCTTCCTCCGCTTCCAAGAGGACAATGATCGACGCGGCTGCATTAATATTCTCCATGGGGATTAATGGGCACAACAAAGGAGGGTTGTTGGGTGGTGGTGGTGGTGGGCGGAGAAGGAGAGGGCCAATCGGTGTCAATGGTGGCCGGGACCAACAACGACTGATGAGGGCTGTATCATTTCTTTTGGAAAACGCACAGTGTCGTGCCGTTGTTTTGCGCACGTGATTGCTGTATTTTTTGAAGAGTAGTGGCATGTAAGTGACGGTTGTTAACCGGTGTTTTTAGCATTCTAGGAACTGTTTTTTTTTTTTTTTTTTTTTTTTTTTTTTTTTTTTTTTTTTTTTTTTTTTTTTTTTTTTTTTTTTTTTTTTTTCAGACCAAATATGGCACATAGTTATGTGGTTTTTAATCAAAAGACTAGGTGGTGTGCGTATATGGATTTTTATTATTGGGAGATGGACGCAGGGAAATACTGTCTGTCACTAACACCTTCATTGAATGAAAAGGGAATAAAAAGATTAACTATTTTCTGTAGAGTTATCTGCTGTAATACAAATATTATTTTTATTTTTATTTTTATTTTTATTTTTTATTTTTATTTTTATTTATTTTTATTTTTATTTTTATTTTTTTTTTGGGGGGGTTTGAAGTGGTTATTTTGTTTGACCTGTTTAGATTTTTGATGATGGTGTGAGGAGCTTCGTTTATAATGTCACCATATTTTTTTTTTTTTTTTTTTGCATAACTTTCGCTTCCTCCCTTTAAATAATAAAACAAACAAGCAAACAAAAAAAGCACCATAAAGTGACATAAAAAAGTGCCATTTATATTAATATTATATTATATTTTTATTATTACTATCATTATGCTTTTTGCCTTATTTATTTATTGTTTTTTGCCTGACTATCTCTTCAGGGTGCTTACTGAAATATAGAGACACTTATGTATCTCTGCATCGCTCTTTTTTGTTGCAATAATAAGTAGTAAAAAAAAAAAAAAAAAAAGGAGGTGAGCGGGGAAAAAAAAGTGTTTTTGATTGACCGTGTGTGAAAAGAAAAACTAAGCTTGATACATTTTGGCGTTGTGGTTGGTTTTTGACCCATAGATAAAGACGTGATACTTTGGCATATCACACTTATTTGTTTGTTTTTGTTTAATTTTTGCTGATAGTGATGAATTCTTATGCAGCGTTGGATCAGTTGGGGTGTAATGCTCAATCTTTACAGGGTTTAGAAGAAAATATTGCTGCTGTTGTATCTAATGATCTGTCTTTTGTGTCGTTTCCTCCACTACAGTTTTACACAGACGCTGATATGGAGGCGGTTGAACGACAGCGCTGCGAAAAGTTGGTGCAGGAGGGTTGGTTTCACCAAAGCCAGCATTTTCAGCGGTGGGATGAAAAGGCACTGTTGCGTGGCTCGTCTTACAGGGCGCGCGCCGTGGCGACTCGAACGGCGTTTAAGACCTCCAGGACTACCGCGCTTGTGTTGAACCTTAATATCAACCCAAAGATATGGAGAAATGAAGATTGTGGTGAGACCGTGGGGGCGCCGTCACTGAAGACTTCCTGTTTGTTTGCTTGGCGTTTACCTGTTCTTATGTCAGGTGATAATTCTAGCATTTTGTCTGAGCTAGGACAGGAGCTTGAAGATCAATATAGATCACTTTCTAAACGGTCGTTAATGGTCTGTCATTGCCTTAATTCCGGGCCGGAAAACCTTGTGCGGGCTCTGTCTCAATGTCGTCGAGAAGCAGGCCCGCAAGGGAAGGTTATCGTGCACTACGGTGGTTACGGTGTGCGCCGACCCTGCAGCGGATCACTTTTTCTTTATTGTTCTGGTAATGGTGTAGGATACTCATTAGCTACACTTTGTTTGCAGGTTGGATTTCCGCTTGTGTTGGTTGCTGATTGCGCAAATGCTGGTTTTGTTCTTGATGAAGTTTTAGAGGCACGACGAAGGGAACAAAGTGATGGGCGCTTCACCTATGGAAGGTATGGCGGGAATATTAGTTCTTCTGCCCTGAATGACCATGATTGTCGGGACAGAATGATGCCTGCCTGGGATCATGGCGGGGATGTCTCCCATACTTCTGCAACCGACAGGTCGTCAGGTGCTGCGTTGTTAACGGATGTTCGTGGTTTAGACTCTGATGCAACATCGTCTGTGTCCTCCACAGTGTTTGAAGATTTTTTTTTTCTTGGGGCAACTGTTGGGGGTTCGCTGTCTCAGCATCCAAAGCTTCCATCTGATATTTTTGCGTCGTGCTTAACGACACCGGTGCGTATGATGATCTTGTGGTTCATTGTGGAGAATTCCAATAGTGTAGATATACATCCTTTGTTGATGGATCTGATTCCAGGGGAGCTTTCAGATAAAAAAACACCGCTTGGCCAGCTTCAATGGGCTTTTGTCTGTATCACAGAGTGTATCGCTTGGTCTTCGTATTCTTATTTTTTGTTTATGCGTATTTTTCGCGAGGATGTTGTTTTGGCTTCTTTGTTTCGTGGATTTCTTCTTGCTGAGCGCATCATTACCGCTTTGGGAGGCATGGTAAGTGTCTATCCATATTTGCCCCGCACAAGCAATCACATTTTGTGGGAAACGCTGGACGGTATTCTTGATCGTACCCTGGTTTCGCTTCAACGCGCTGTTCGTCCCACGCCACCAGCAACAATGAATTCTTTGGAGTTTAGAGAGTGGTTGGACTGTAAGGTCACCAAATGGCGGCGGGAGCAGAATTTGTTGCAACAGCCGTTGTTGGAAGATCGTTCTGTCAGTGTACCAGGCTTTCTTGAAGAGGAGTTAAGGTCTTTTGCCGCCGTTGTGGAACGTGTTACCGAGCAAAGTTTTTTATCTCTCGTGAACAGTGATAACCAGCAGCATGTCGGATTCTTTGGGAGCTTTGCAGAGGTCCCAAAAGAAATTTTTTCAGAAGAATTTGGTGATGTTTCTTCGGTTGCTCTTTGTCTTGGTGACCCGTGCGGTATGCAAAGTTTTACTGGGGTGAAATCGTTTTCCCTCATGATGAGGCTGCCCATGTTACTTCAGGGTTTGACAGTTGCGGTACACCGTGATCAAGCCACGGAATTGGTATGTCGCTTGGTGGACGTTGGTTCTTTTGCTGTGAATGCCTGTGCTGAGGTTGGTATTTTTAATATGGCACTTAAACAATACTGGGGTCGTGAGGATTTGCATCATCTTTTACCGGCATTGTTTTTTATTTACGCCAAGGCGTGCCATACCGACCCCGCTCTAGCATGCGCTGATACAATGCAACGTGATTTGATTCTCAAAACGTGTGTGAAACATCTTCAGCACCCGATGGTTTTTAAAGAAGGGTCCAGTAGGGAGTGTGGCATGTGGCAGTACGAGGTTCTTGATCTGTGGGCAAGGCCAAAAGGACAGCGGGTGCTTTTGGCTTCTCTTCTTGCTATGATTTGCTTTCATTCTGATGAGGGCCGTCGTTTTTCTTTTGAAATTGGCGCTTTTGGTATATGTTGCGAGCTTTTGCATGACGCTGTTAGGGAAACACCTTTGGCACCGGTCTGTAAAAGAGAGACCAAAAATGATGATGAGGGGAGTGTATTTAATGACGGTTCTTTTTTGGACAAGTATGAGTGTGGCTCGGTTATAATGACAATATATGTGCTTTCTTTGATTGCTTTTTTTGTATCACTTTTGTCAGAAGAAACTTTTTATGCGGTAAACCTTGTTGTTGAGGAACAGGAGCGGGAACAGTGTAAGGAAGACCCTGTGATTGTACGGAAGCACCTCTTCTGTGCCATTGACGTTTTCCAGGTCTTTTTGTCTGCTGCTTCCTCCGCAGTTCGCGGGGCGTCTATAAAGGCTATCACTGTGGTTTTGCTATTTTTGGCAGAGGACGAAGAGACTGCGCTGAAGTGCGTTCATGTTATTGCAAAATGCGCCTCGATGCATCGTGCGGAGTTGGAGGGTAACACAGAAAATCGTCTTGAGTTTATTGGTGCTGTATTTTTGGCAATCAAGTGGTTGCTTGAGCGTCTTTCTGGTTCCTTGTCACAGAAGAAGATACGACAGGTGTTGATCCGCAAATCATTGAAATTTAGTCACGTCGCAGGTGGAACACAAAATTGTGAAGATGGTGCTGGATTTGTAGGTCATTATGATGACAATGACGCGTCTCTCTTTGACTCTACTTCCTTTACCTCATCTTTCTCTTTTAGGGATTCTTCACATAACGGAATAGGTCGTTTGTTAGACATACTGACTGTCCTTACATGTCGACTTGCTGTCGCCACGCACGACCCATGTCCTTTTGTTGCAGCCCACGCACAAAAAGTTCTTGCGGATGAGCCATCATTGAATGGTGTTCAACGTATGTTTTTTTTTGGACTTTCTAATGCTGTATCGGGTGTGCGTGCCAGTGGTGCAACCAGATTTAATAATTTAGGCATTGGAAAAATTTTTTCAGGTGTTCTGAGTACACTTACTTTGCGTGGGGGGAAGCAGACCTCTCAAAGGGAGGCCTGCCAAGGTGGCGATAAACAGGTGGCACGAAACAGTGGGCACGAGGAGGCCAGTAGTGGGGAGCTGCCTGACGCATGCACCTTTGTTGGCGGATCATTGGCTCTTTCGGACGTTAACATTTCCTTGCGTGCTGTTTCTTTACACGACCGCTCTACAATATCTTCATTTGTATTCACGCTTCTTTCGTTTCTTGGGGAATTACTTTTGATTCCTATGGACGACAACGACCCAAGACACCCTTTTAATATTGAAAAGGATACTTATTTAGATAGGTATATGCGCCGTTTGCATGATGGTTTGCGTGTATCGCCTCAGTCTTCTTCTCACTATACCTCTAGTTTTGACGCTACTGACACATTGGCTTTTTTCCCTTTTTCCTTTTCTGCACCGCTTTTGTCCCATCAGCCCAATGTTGCTCTGATGCAACCTCAGGTTCCCGAATCGCCAAGCGCACCTCCTCCATTAGTTTCATCTTTTATAAATTCTTCGCTTGCAGGAAGTGTTGACTCTCTCACGCTATGTACGAGTAAAGATTCTCCAGTTTTTTTTCGGCTTTTGGCGGAGAAAAATATGTCTTGTGAGCTTGAGGGTCGTATTCAGGTGTTGACGTTCCATCCAACAGAGCAGCACTTTGTGACGGGAACTGACCAGGGTGTCATCCAGGTTTGGTCGCTTGAGGATGGGAAAGAGGCTGCCTCTTCATATTGTGGATTTTTGTCGTCTTTTTTTTCAGCGTCAGGAGGGGGAAACTGCCGTTTAAAGGCGCGGATTAGGGTTGCAGACGTTGTGACGCGTCCAGCCTATGCCATGCCACCATCTGCGGGTTTAAAACACATGTATAATGCACAAACAAAAATACCACAAGACGCAGAACTTTCTAGAATGTTTTCTGAAAAGCTACCGGGCAATAATTTCGACTTTTCCCCGCGACGTAGCATTCCCTTTTTGCAGAGTGACCACGAGGGGTGTGGGGCAAGAGGAACTGATCCTCTGACAGGGCTTCATCTTGTGGATCCAGCATACCGGACTCTGCTCTGCACGGTAGGTCGCTCGGGGTTTGTGCAGCTGTTCTCGGCATACACAGACGCTGCAACTGTGAGGCGTGTCGCATCTTTTCCCACAATGACATATGAGGAGTCTCTTCGAAGCCATCAATGTCTCTCCACCTACCACGTCTCAGCGATGTTGTTGCACGTGAGCGGTGCCGATGGTTCTATCGCCTCATGGGATCTTAGTTGCGAACAAAAGATATCAGAAGGTGCTGGTCGTGGGGAGTTTTTGGTATCGCCGTCAGCTTTGGCGTCACACACTACCGATGTTTTTATTTTTGCTGTTGGCGCAGGCAACGTGTATCTTTACGATCTTCGTCATTCTAGTGGCTCAACACACATTTTGCGTGATCCTAGTTCTGCTTTAGAGGCTTCTACACGGCTGCAACAGCGTATATTGGGTGACTGCAGCCCTTTGTGTCTACATGTTGGGTTTTCGTGTCGTTACCCTCATGGTATCGTGACAGGGTACGGTGGAAAGCAAGGTGTTGTGATGATGTGGGATGATCGCAATTTGCAGCAGCCTGTTTTTCACTCGATGGTGACTGACACCGGGGTCACCAGCACTTCTTCTCTAAATTCTGTTTGCTACATGGATGTGCAGCATTATAGCCACGCCCTTATGACAATGTCAGTTACACTTGATGCTCTCATTGTGGATGATGCATTTTCTTCTCTATCGGAGGGGGGAGGAGTCGTGTCTCGGGCACACATTCGTCTAAAACAGCAACCCAGTGCGGCCTCATTTCACCCTATTCTTCCTTTGTGTGGAGTGGTGGGCGGCAGGTCCCTGCAGTTATATGGCCCTGAAAAAAATGCAATGACCGGTCGGCAGTGACGCTTACTGTTTAATATTGGTGTAGTTTTTTTTTTTTTTTTTTTTTTTTTTTTTTTTTTTTTTTTTTTTTTTTTTTTTTTTTTTTTTTTTTTTTTTTTTTTTGATTTGAAAGGATTTAATTTTGATTCCTTTCATGTGTGCATACACCTAACAAACACATTTGTGTACACACGTTAGGTACCAGAGAAAAAAAAAAAAAAATGACGCTTGTGTATGAGTGTATGCATGTATAAATACTTATAATATTTCTAAGGTTGTACCTTTTCTTGTGAGTTGCACGAAAAAGGAGAAGGGACATAGTGTGCTTGTTGTGTTAATGTGGGTCAACAAGGATAAAACAGAGTTTACAAGGGACCACATATTTAAAGAGAAAGAAACGCGAGTTCCTAAAAGGCAACACCAGAAAAGAAAAAAACGATAAAAATTTTTGTTAATTATTTTATTTTGCTGTTTTTTTTTTTACTTTTTTTTTTTTTTTTTTTTTTAAAAGAAAAAAAAGAAAAAAAAAAAAAAAAAAAAAAAAAAAAAAAAAAAAAAAAAAAAACAGCATAATAAAATAATTAACAAAACTTTACTAGTACAGCAAAATAAAAAGCATAAATGGGATGTGTAAACAGCAAGGCCAAAAGTGAAAGAAAAGATGGTTTTCTTAATGGCAAGCCTAGCGCGTCATTTTTCTATGATGAAATTCATAAGTGCACGGAGCGGGGCAATGGTCTTCTTTTTCGTCTTATCAACTCAAAAACGCAAAAATGGGCCTTTTACAATGACAGTAAAGAATATGAGTTTCACATCAGCGTAGTTTTTTTGCCTCATAGTCAGGTGGAAGCGCTAGAAAACACAGTGCTCATTACCGACCCCGATGATGGGCGTGTTATGGCAAAGACAATTGTACATCCGTGCTCTACAAAGTTGTTTGTAAAGGGCAAAATTGACGGTTTTGATGCAGAGTACCAGGCTGTTGTGCTTACAAAAGAGTACAAGGGCAGTAAAAAAGGGGCGTCAGGTGCAAAAAAACACACACCTAAGAAACGTGCGTCAAAAGGAAGAGCTGGGAGTAAGGCTTCAGGAGCAGGATCGTTGACATCACAAGAAAGGAAGCCTTTTTCTACACACACAAAAAAAAAAAAATAATAAAATATAAAAAAAAAAAAAATGGGTGGGGTTATAAAGCGATGGGTGGGTGTATTTGTGGTGCATGTGTATGTGGTGGTGGTGAGATGATGAGGTCGCGGACGATTCACTTGCTGTGACTGTGTACCTCACATTTGCTTAAAAAAAAAAAAAAGGACTGGTCTTGTCTAAATGGGCAAGAAGGGAGAAAGGAGAGGGGTTTAATTGCTCTCTGTACTAGAAAGCGATTTGCTCTATACTTTGATTGCTGTTGTTTTGCCGACGCTTTTGTATGCGCCTTTATTGAAAGGAATAAAAAATTTATTTGATTTGATTTGATTTGATTTTTTTTTTGTGTGTGAGTGGGCTGGTAGGGAATATATATATATATATATATATATGAATATAAAAATATGAATCTTTTAGTTTTGGTTTTTGTTATTAGCGAAGGAAAAAAAAAAAAAAAGAAAAGAGATGTCGGATGTTGCGTTAAGTGATAGTCCAGCGCGCAAAACTCAGGCCGATATTGATGTGCTTCAGGCGGAGTTGCATGACCGCGTTAGGCAGCTTGTTGTTGGTAGCAACATGAAGAAGAACGCCCACTACAGTGCGCGCCACGAGGTGATTACAAAGGCAATTCAGAGCGGAGAGCTCCCACGCACCTTTTGGGCGGAGGCAATAATAGCGGCCCTCAGAGCGGCGGAGGGGGCTGAGGGGCGCCTGCTCGGTTCATACGACGCCACGTTGCTGCGGGACTACTTGCAGGACATGAGAGTTGAGTACACCGGGGAGGGCGTGAAGGTTGTGCTTGTGTTTTCTCCAAATCCCTTCTTTGAGGAGACGGAGCTTTGGGGCGAGGAGAGGTGCTACGCTGACGACGGCGACAAAGACAAGGGTAATCTTAACGGGGAGGAAACAGAGGGGGAGGAGAGAGAGGAAAGTGCCAACGACGCGTGCCGCTTTTCAGGTATTACATGGAAGCCTGGACACGGCCCAGCTGACGAAGATCATGAAGGGGATGACGGCAATTATGATAAAAACAAAAATAATAATAGTAATGGCAAAAAACGTGAACGGTCACAACCTGAAACGACAGGGTGGAGTTTTTTGGAGGTCTTCAGCACAATGCCACCTCATCCCGAAGATGATGATCTTTTTGACGAGGAGGATGAGGATGAAATTGCCGACGCAGTGGATAGCTGGGAGGCGGAGATGGAGGACCGTAAGGATTTGCTGATGACATTGGTCGAGGAGGTTTGGACGGATCCTGTCGCTGTTATTGCGGCAGCCCAGAAAGACAAGGAGAAGGAAACGAATGATGTGGCCAAGGAACCGGTCTCAAAGAAAATAAAGACGGAGTAAAAACGGACAGACAAACAAACAGACACACACACACAAAAAAAAAAAAAAAACAAAATAGAGAAAGCCGCTTCTGATTAACTGCGCACACTTTTATTACAAAGTGTGTGTTTCAAGTAAATAAGTAGAAGGGAAAAATAATAAGGGGAATAAACAAAAAAAATTTTTTGTTATTGTTATTATTATTATTTTTTTTTTACTGTTTATTTTTATCTAAATAAAAAAAAAAAAAAAAAAAAAAAAAAAAAAAAAAAAAAAAAAAAAAAACACCTGACAAATAACAAACCCCTTTGCTTCCTTCTCCCCACCCCAAAAAAAAAAAAAAAAGGAAAAAGAAAAGAAAAGAAAAGAAAAGAAAAAAAAAAAAAAAAAGACACACACACACAAGGACGTTACTTATTTTACACACGCACGCACTTATTTAACGTTCACACACACACACAAAAAAAAAAAAAAAAAAAAAAAAAAAAAAAAAAAAAAAAAAAAAAAAAAAAAAAAAAAAAAAAAAAAAAAAAATGATATACATACATATATATAACGTTTTTTTTTTTTTTTTTTCTTTCTTCTTTCTTCGGCATGCGTTTACGCTGCACGTGCCCAATCGCATAACAACGCAATCAAGATACAGAGCAGCACACGCACAAGCTAAATATGTGCCGTCATCGAGTTGTACAAACAAAGAAACAAAAAAAAAAAAACTAAACAAGACACAGAAAAAGTCGCTATGCACCCGTTGGTAAAGCAAACAAAAAACTGTGGATTAATAATAAACATAAATTCATTTTTTATATAAGGTCTGCGCATGCAGCAAATCAGTTTTATTTATTTATTTATTTTTTTTTTTTTTCGTTTTTTGGAAGGTTTGTTTTTACTATTGCTCTGCTATTCTTCATCCTTTATTTTACTTGATTATTACCACTATTATTATATTTTTGTTATTGTCTTTTCTTTTTTTTTTTTTTTTTTTTTTTTTTCACGTTTTTTTTTTTTTTTTTTTTTTTTTTTTTTTTTTTTTTAACTTTTATGCTATTTTGCTTTATGCAATGGTATGCATTTTGCTGTTGTTTGTATAGCCTGTGTATCGCTGGGAACTGTACAATGAGTTTTTCTTGCCTTTATTATTTTTATTCTTATTCTTTTATTGGGCGGGGTGGGGATGGGGACATACTGAAAGGAATATAGTCATTGATCGGTTTTTATACACATAGATATTTTGCTGTTTTTTTTTTTTTTTTGTTGTTGTTGTTTGCTTGTTTGTTTTTGTTTTGCGAGGTTTTTATAACACTTTATATTTTTATATTTTGTTACATGTCTGGCACATCGTTGTTGGAGCTGCAGGGTTTGCAACGTCTGTTTATGCACTTGAAAAGGAATGTCAACAATTGTTTAGAGAACCACTGCTCTTTGATTGATCTTATTGACGAAGATGATCTGACAAACTGGTATGTTCAGCTGCGCTACGTGGATGAAAACAAACAAGACTCTTTTGTATCGCTGCGTCTTCACTTTTTGGGGGGCTTACAAGGCATGCCGTTTGTTTTTGTAATTTCACCACGCCTTGTTGCGTCATTTATACATCACGGCGCTATTTGCTCGCTTGAGCTTATGTCGCAGCAGTGGTCCGTTAATGTCGATGGTATTCTCTTTCTCATTCGCTCATTACACGCCACACTTGACCCGTTCAATCATGGCAGCGGTGTGACCGTCGCTAATGAGAGGGACAGTAACGGTACTGTCAATGTGGGCCCCGCCGCAGCTCTTGGCTACACGCGGGAGGAACACGACCTGGGCATTAGGCACATTCAGCGGTCGCACCAGCACCTTTTTCGCCGCCGCGTCAGCAGTGATAACGGCAATCAGCCACGACGGGCCGCGGTGGCTGCAGGAGGCGTGCAGGGCGAGGAGGGAATAAAACAGACGTTAACTCCAAACGTCGTAGTTGTGCGATCTTGCAATGAGTTGGAGAAAATTTTCACTCTGCACGGTGGCAGGTCAGTCATAGCCGAGGTGGATCTTTTCAGCAATTTCTCATCCAGTACAAACAAGGGTGTCGATGCAAGAAGTGGCGTCGTGATGTGCACAGTGCCTTTATTGGGAAATGTCGATCAACCCTACACACTTACACTGCGTCCATTTATTGCTGGGAAAAATGATAGCGTGGCGAAGAAGGCTAGTGTAGTAGATGACGCGCGGTTGCCAGAATTAACTAAAGGATCTTTGGGGCGATTGACCGGGGATTCTCTTCTAGCTGAGACACAGTTGGCCCTTGATGATAAATTGGATGACTCGAATGGCGTTGCCAATACGTTAGGTGATTGGCAAAGGGCAGCTGATTGCATTGCCCCATATGCTTCATCATTTCACTTGCTTTTATCTGCTGATTTGGGTGCTGCACAGCAAGGGCTTTTTCAGCAAAGACATGAAATAAATCCTGAGCTTGCAAAGGACACACACAACCTCATGGCTAGTGAAGAACATACTGCGGTGACTGTTATTTTCACAGGTGAGCACAGTGTAGGTGCTTCTCAAAATAAACTATTTCCTAATACGTTGGAGAGTTTACAACCGCTAGCTCCTTTCACTATTTTGTCTGGTTTTACATTACGTTTGGAAAACATCACTTTTTATGGTGCAATCAGAGTTTTTGGAACACTTGAAATGTGCAACTGCACGTTTGTTGGTTATTTTACTGTTGAAGGTGAAGGTCGTGTGGTTATATCACGCTGCAATGTTTACGTAGACTGCCCTGAAACACGTCGGGAAGGAATAATGATCCTTGATTCCTCTGCCGTTGAAATTCTGGACGGTACTGTGGTTCAGCAAAAGATAAATTTTGCAAGGCTTGATAATGGTAACATATTATCTAAACAAGACCTTGTTAAATTAACGTTACGTGCCTTTTTTCTTATTTCTAACAGTGGTTCTTTGCGTGTGAGTGATGGCTGTCGGGTCGTGCCATATATGACTGAGAAAACAATATTTGCGGAGCAGGATGCTTCGGTGAGTATTACTGACTGTCGTATTATGGCAGGATTTAAAAGTGCTGTTCATATACTTGGCTGTTGTGCCTTTTTTTCCGACACGCACTTTTATGGTGTTGCCTCTGTTGGACCGTTAAAGTCAGATCTACATCGCACCACAGGATTGCGGATAGAGTTGGGAAGCCTTGTTACGGCTCGTAATTGCAACGCTGAGTATCTTGACTTTGGGTTTTCTGTCATTGAACACTCGGTAGCACATTTTTACTCCTGTCGCGCGGAGCACGTTCTGCATGGCTATACTATTGACGCTTCATCTGCGACCATTGAAAATAGTTTTGCCCACGCAAGTCGTGTTGGTGTGCTCGTTCTTAATAAGGCTAAGTGCAATATTAGAAACAAGGCATGTCACAATTTGTCGTTTGAGGAGCAATGTCGCATGGTTTTAAACTTACAGGAAAATGCTAACCGCAGCCAAGGCAATGTAGACGCCATATCAGAAATGTTAACTGCGGAAACAAAAGATGAAAAAAGCAAGGAGAGTATCAGAAATTCTTTTGGTGAAACTGTTGGTTTTTTGGATATGATGGAAGACTTTTCTAAACTGCCAGTCTTTTTTAGAGGGGGTCTTTTTGCTCTAGAAATTCACAATGCATCTGTGGAGGTTGCAGGAGTACTTTTGACCGGGGCACAGAATACCTCCATTTCTGTTTTTAGTCAAGGTTCACTTTTATTGAATGATGTTATTCTGTGGACAGCATCCGCCTCGATGGTCAAGTCTTGTGGAGTGAAAATAGTAAACAGCCAAGCGCATGTTAAGCGTTGTTTGATTGTAGACTACCCATTTGGTTTTGCTGCACTTCGTGGCTCTACTGTTCATTTTGAGGAGTGTGCAGCCGTAGGTGGAACAAATGGTTTTACCGTTGATTCTGCCCGCTGCACACTGCAAAGCTGCTGTGCTAACACGAGTCACGTAGGTGTATTTGTTCTTAATCAATCAAAAGTACAAATGAACAATAGTAATGCTCCAAAACTGGTTTTGGGCTGCATACCATGCGTTGTTAGAGGTTACATTTGTGGTTTGGAAAGCTGCTTCAGTAGCACTGTGTGTATTGGGGTAACTGCGCAGTGTGGCATTGACAGCGGCTTTATATGCCACAATGGCGGGTCTCTTTGTCTTGAAAAATGCGTTGTGGACATGTACACTTTACCAGTTGATGAAAGCGACATTGATCAGACGTCAACTTGTTATTTTCCGTCGTTGCAAAATGCTTCTTTTGGCATGCCTTTTGTAGGTGGCGCCAGTGGTTCTTCGCTTTGCTGTTTTTCATCCTTGTCTTCTTCATCATTGTCTTTTGATTTTTCAGCTTCTGTGGATTCTATCAAAGAGAGCATGTCGCAGAACATTGGTTCGTCCGCATCGTTGCGGAATGAAAGTTGTAATGCTCTTTTTTATTCCTTGTACAGGAGCCCCAAAAATACTGGGGTCAAGTCGTGGTCAGGCGGCCACTGTGTTGTCATTGAATGCAAGGTACAGAATGTGACATTCGGGTACGCGGCGGTTGGCCCTGAGACGGTGTTGGATGCTTTCTGCTGTGTGGCAAAGCAGATTGTGAATGGCTTTACAGTTGATGGCGCCAAATGCCGCCTATCAAACTGTATCACTGAAAGTAATCATGTGGGTATTTTTGTTCTCACTAATGGAACATGCACTGTGAGCCGCGGCAACTACAAGGCTCGCGTTTATTGTATCGAAAACCGCAATGGCATTGTAAATCTTGAAGGACGTATAAAGCTTAGTGGGTTTTCCCGCATTGGTCTTTACGTGTATTCTGGAGGGCGGCTGGAAACGACTGTGGATAGCGTGCTTGAAATAAAAGTATGTGGTAGTACTGCACCAAAAAAGCCACTGCAGTCACAACTTGGCCTTTCAGGAGCCTTGGCAAGTCCGCTGGGACTTTTTCCAACATGTCTTGCTGTGGACAACGGTACTGCGGTGGTTTATAATGCCTTTTTTGGTAACGGTGCACAACACGGCGTAAGCTGTGGCAACGGTGCGAACGTTTTTCTTAATCAATGCATTGCTGAATTTTGTAACGTTGCCTTTAATGCGCTTAGAGGATCACAGTTACGTCTTTTAAACTGCTGTGCACGACATATATGGCGGCATGCGATAGTTGTTCACCGCGGCGCCGAAGCGCGGGTTTACTCTCGTTCGTGCCCTTTAGTAGTAGGTAAGAGTTTGCTACAGGGACGATTGCGGATTGAGGGAAAGTGTGTTTTTAGGCATATGATTTTGCAGCCTGGACTGGCTGAACACGCCGAGTCTCTTGCTGCTGCGTCGTTGTCACTACTAGAAAGGCAACAGACAGCATCTACTGTAGTTTTAAATACCCTCTTTTTAAAATTGAATGCACTTATTTACGTTACAGGAAGCGGGATGTTGATTATGGACTCTTGTGTGGTTATTCTCGATGATCGTCACGCGGTAGCCTTTCAGGATAGTTTTTGTACAAACGAAATAGCAAGGCGATATGCGATAGTTGCAGAAGGTCGCAAAGCCACGGTAAAGTTGCAAAATATTTTTTTTTGTTCTGTTTCTGATCAAACTTTATTAAATACTGGCCAAGGTGACTCTTCATTTGTGCATTCGCGTTTTGAGTGGCCTTTATTGAATAGCGTTGAAGAAAAGAGACTGAGTTTTGGTTTTAAAGGGACCCAATGGTACACGTTGAGTCTATTACGCGGTGCAAAATGCGAGCTATGTGTTTTTTCTTTTTGTCCACGGGATAACTACACATCCACCTCAGCGACTTTTTTTGACGCCTTGCTTGACAGTGAGTTTTTTTTTGAAAATGGAGTTAGGAGCAAAGTTGGCACCCTGCCAGCTGGTGAAGTGATACCCTTTAGTATATATGTTGCAAATGCGTCATTTTTAACACTAAAGAATATAAATGTGCGCCATCTTTTTGCTTTGGATAGATCACAAATTACTTGCTTCAATTGTGTTTTTGCGGGTGCTAATGCAGTTGTTCTTACCACTGATACCCTATTTACTGCAGTAGAAAGTGCCTTTTTCGGTGCAGTACGGGGGCCAGCAATACATGTGGAACACTCCACTGTGTCACTTAATGGATGTCGTGGCTATTTCACTTGTGGGAAAATTATTGAAGCCAGTCATGCCAAGGTTACAATGAAGAGATGTGATTTTGATTTACCATATTTAGAAAACCATAATAACTCTTGCGGCAAAACCTTGGCAAAAAGTAACTGCTCATTGTGTAAATTACTTGCAAATAATAATGCGGCAAGGCGTAACGCAAAAGTGAGTGGGTTGACCAATTGTTGCGTTTGTGGGCAGTGCGGTAGTGATAAAGGGAATTCAAAGGGATGTTATGTAGCAATTGGGTCCGCGCAAGAAGATGTTTCCCGTTTGCAAAATACGGCATGCTCGGCGGTTGACGCCACCGTTGAGCAAAATGGCGGTTTTAATCAAAAAATTCTGTCTTTTCTTCTTTTTAAATTTACCGGCGCGACGACCCACGCGGGAAAGAACGGGGAGGACCCAGCGTGGGGGGTGGCCGCCGGGGACGGAGGGGGAGAGCCGCTGTTGCGCTGCAGCGAGCGACATCTCAGCGTGCGTTTGGTGCACACAACACTTCAGCACTGCGACGTCACGCGCATTGGGGGTCGCGTTGAACTGGACGATTCTAGTCGTTTGGAGATCACTCGCGCGCGATTCTCACCGCGCACGCTGGGGGAGTTCCTCTGCAAGTCGTTTGCGCTGATTTATACGATGGGGTTTGGAAGAACAAACACTGCCAAACACCGGAGCAAATAGTAGTGGTAATAATAATAACAAACGAAAGGTGTTGTTTCAGTGGGCAGAGAAATAAACCATTTATTATATCTATATATATTAACTTTTCTTTTTTTTTTTTTTTTTTAGCGCAGTTGAACTTATTGCTTTTTGTCTTTAAACTGTGGTGACCAAGTGGTATTACTATCACTATTACCACATGTATGTATGTATGTATGTATTTGTGTGTGTGTCTTAGTTTATCATTATATGTGCTTTGGTTTTCTGTAAATAAAGTTTTTGTTCGTCAAAATTTGCATTCCTATTCAAATTAAAGCGAACAGCAACATCTACAACTAAAAACAAGCATACGTAATAAGAATAAAAAAGCAAAAACTAATAAAAGAAAACAAAAAAAAAAAAAAAAACGATAATTATAATACGTTTGAAAAATAGTAATTTAGAGGAAAAAAGTTTTATAAAATAAGTACGAAAAAAAAAAAAAAAAAAAAAACTACACACGATACAAAACACAAAAAAATTAAAGCATTTTAATATTGGTAAACAAACAAGGCTTTTTTTTTTTTTTTGTGGGGGTGATTTTACAAGGAAAGAAAAAAAAGCACTATATATATATATATATATATATATACATATATATATATATATATATATTAAACAGTTTATATTTGTTTATAAAGTTGCATGTCATCTCAATATCGTGAACTCCTCGTTCTCCTGGGTGACTTTCTTGGTGAAAATGACTTCCACGCGCGTATTTCAATGAACAACGTTGGTAGGGTCAAAACCCTTTTCACTTCAAAGACATTTTTGTTGAATCAAAAAAAAGAGGCCACAACTGAGGCGTTGGCGATTGAATATGCTCGCATGCGTGACGTGCTACGCCGTGTGTGTAACGCGGTGCTTCGCACACAGCTCTCTGACACTACTGTTGATGTTGGGCTTCTCGTCTCTGAAGAGGAGGAGCGACTAGCATGGAAGTTTCTTTTTGGGGCACTTGAAGCAAACAAGGGTGTAGTTTGTCCAGTTATTGAGGGAGAACTTTTGCGCGCTGCTGTGGACCTGCACTACGCCACTGCAAGACCCGAGTTGTGCGACATGTTTGTCCACTTGAGTGCGTGTGAAATGTTTTTTATTGATGGTGATTCTTTGCTCATGGCTGCGCTTTCACCTTCTGCCGTTGACTGGGATCTTATTCAACCTCTGCATGTAGTGTACAATGCACAAAAGCTTCTTTATGACATGCACTCTCGTGGGGCACGCTTTCATATTGTTTTTTTTGACAGCTGCATGTGGATTTGGCAAGCGGCACCTGCAAAACTTTTTATACGTGAAGTTTTGATAAAGGGTTTAACAGCACTTAGTGAGACTAATGCAAAGTTTAATCTTGTCATTCGCAGCTTTCCTAGCTTTTATTGTGAGGCCTTTTGCGCATATTTAAATACATGGGAGCCAGAGTTTATTCTCATTTCTGATGGAGAGCAGCTGGGCGGCCTGAATTCGTTTCAGTCTTTTTTTCTCAGTTCCGCCCCTGCTGCCATGACTGCCAAAAACAACAACGCCAGCGAAGGTGACCGGGGAAGAAGTCCATCACGTAATAACGAAAACGTGCCCGGAAAACTTGGTGCAGGCTTGTACGGGCTTAAGCGACCTTACAGGAGCCTCGTGGAAGATGAGGCCGTTGGTGAAAAGGCGGCCTTGTACTATCGCTGTATGCATATGTGGGCAACTGCACAACGACTAAAGCTGGCGTACTTTTCACGCATAATTTACAAGGAAAATGCCATGGTTGTATTTGCGGTATGTGTAGATGGCGATCGCTTTGAACGGGCTGTAACGCTTGGAAATCAGGTACAGGCCTTGGCAAAGTCAATGGAACAGGATGTGCAACTTCCTGTTATTTCCTCTGGGTCTTTGGATTTTCTCTCTGAAGACGTATCATACAGAGAAAAGATTGTATGTTCCGCTGTGCACGCATATTTGAGTGCTACCACAAGAAGCATTCAAGAGCAGCAACTTTGTCAGGCTCTTATTATCACCACATATGTTATGGGTTTGGTAGATACTGAAATACGGGCACAACCAGCGCAGGCTAACAGTGTTATCAAAGAGTTTATTCTTGATATTGCACCTTTCTTGCGTGCCGTTTTGCGCCATGCAGAAAATGACAACGGCTGTGGAGAGATTTGGGACATCATTGATGGACACTTTTTTGTTGCCATTGTGCGCCAGCTGCGAACAACAGCCGCGTGTAACTTGCTAGACGAAAATGGCAAGGAAGACATTGTATGTACATGGCAGGCAATTGTTGAGGACGAAAATGCTAAGATTATCGATGCGCCGCTTACAAGTCTGCCTGAAGTTGCTGAACCGATCATTGCAGAGTTGCAGCCGTATCAACTCATCACGCACGAGCTGGTGGAACGGCTTGCAAAGAGCTTTGGTCTCACGGCGCACCGGGCGGAGATACCGTACCAGAGTGGCTTTGGAGCCGCAAACAACCTGGCTGGCTGGGACATCACTACGCCATTTGACAGGCTGAATGACGTCACCGACTCCGAGGGGGATCACATTTTGAAGAGTATGATGACAGAAAAGGAGCTAAAAAAAATGCAGGAGCAAAACACAAAGTTTGTGCGCAATGCTTTTCAACAAGCACAGTCTATGGGAATTAGCGGATTTGCGGCGCACGACTTGGCTATGGTGTGCTCTGACAGCGATGATGACGGCGATGGCTTCAGCGGCGGTAAAGGAAATAACAACAGCAACAAAAACGCAAACGCAAAAAAAAAGGTGAACAAAGAGCATGCGGGGCAGCGCAATAAGAAAACACGCAGCAAGGAGGACGAAATTCGTGAGCGTAGCAATGTTCTTTCAGCAGCGTCCACTGTCGCCTCCTGGTATAAGCAAATGGGACAACAGCTTCGCAATGCTGATCTTCCGTATGGACGCGCAAGCAACAAGGACCGCGATGAGGCAATTTCTGTCCTAAACACAGCAATATCACGACTTTCAAAGGAAAACTTTGCAAAGAACTTTGACCCCGGTTACACCGTCGGCGAGACAAGTCATAATGCATCACTTTTAAAAGTCAAGATGTGGCGTCTGTTAGTAGCAGCAAGTGGGCTTCGAGAGGTTGAGTTTGCTTTTTCTATTGAGGATCAGACTGCTAAACAGACCAAATCTTCCTCAAAAAAAAAAGACGGCAAGTCTTGGGATGCTAACACTTTGCATGGATTTACACTAATTAATCAAGTTGTTGCACAGGAAATTAACAAAACTGGGCAGTGGGGAGAACTTGAACCGCTGCGAAAGGCAAGCCCAGAAATGACGAGTGTGGATGCTGTCTCCTATTTGCGCTGGGTATATCTTTGTTATGTGGAGCAGCACATCCAAATGAAGCTTAAATGCCGTGTGGTTAAACTTCATCTCGAGAATTGGCGTACGGAGCGGGAGCGTGCACGTCTTGTAAAAGAGTCACCAAATCTTTCAATTGGAATCCCGTTATTTCTGTATTGTCACCACTCTGTGCTCTCTGTGATTCGTGACGAGGGGCTTCAGATCTCTCCAGAGGACCTTGATACAGTGCGATCAGCATTGTATCATTTTGACTTTGCCGACTCCTATTATCATAAGATAGATCAAGCAATAGAACGCTGGCAAAACAAAACATTGGGAAGAATTGCGCCAAGTCTTTTGCCACGTTACAGACTTCTCGAAGAAACACCTGAGAAACTTCAACTGATTCATATGGGGCATTTGCTTGAACGTCCTTTTATGCGGAATCGCGATTACCGTGTTGCTTTTAATCCAGACAGTTGGCAAAGGGAGCTCCTTGACATTGTTGACAATCGTGGCAGTGCCGTTGTATGCGCTCCAACGTCTGCTGGTAAGACCTTTATTTCCTACTATTGTATGTATAATGCGCTGAGTCGCTCAAATAAAAAAGTTGTCGTTTATCTTGCCCCCGCACGTGCACTTATTAATCAGGCAGTAGCCGACGTGTGTGGTCGTTATGGATCAAAAAAATACAAAAACCCTGGGCGTTCTATTTATGGTGTGCTTGGTGGGGCTGATTATCACCAGTTCCATGACAACTGTCAAGTTCTTTTGACAGTTCCAGAGGCGTTTGAAACGATGCTAATGTCCCCCAAGTATGCGGAGTGGGTTGAATTAATTGACTACGTTATTCTGGACGAAATTCATTCAATGGAGAGCAACGGCAATGGTGATGTATGGGAGCGTATTTTGGCTCTCCTGCGCTGCCCATTTGTAGCGTTATCTGCTACACTTGGCGAGACACAGCAGCTTTGTGCTTGGTTAAATCGTGTTCAAGGACGTTTAAAGGAGCAGCAGATGGCTGAGTCTGTTTGTAAACCAAGAGACTTTTGCGTGCATGTTCTGCCGCGCGAAGGAAAAAGCATTCAGCGATGGAATGACATTAAGAAATACATTTACCTTCCACCTCCAGGAACAAAGCCATTGCTTAAAAAGCTTACTGCGACTTACAAACATCGCTACATACAGGACCTTCATCCGCTATCGATTCTTTCCAGTGATCAACTTGAGCGTGGTTTTCCTCCAGACATTTCTCTTGTGCCGGCTGAAGCTGTCTCGCTTTACAACAAGATGTTGGAGACATTTAATGCAGCCATTTACTCCAAGTGGGCATCTGCACCATTAGTGCAAACACTGCGTGCCCAGTTGCTGAAGCTTGATTTAGCGACCTATTTTGAGGCGGAGACCTACATTACGCAGGAACGCGCACGTCATTACGAGGCAGACATCAAAAAACTTTTTGTTTATTGGGTGTTTTTGGGCACGGCTACTGAAAAAAACTTGACTGGCATTGCAAGCGATATGGTTAATGAATTTAATGAAGCGATGAAAGCGGTGACGGCGAGTATTTTAGGTTCTTTTGCGCAGAAGTTGAGCGAAGACGAGGCGCTTTTGGAACGTCATGCCGCAGACGCAATGGAAAAAAGAAAACTTTTGTTGCAACACAACCATCAACGGAAGGATGAAGACGAGGGAGAAGAAAAGAGTGGGGAAAAAAAAGAACAGAGTGTCGAACTGGCGGCGCAGACGGAAGATGAAAAAAAAGAAAAAAGCGACGAAGAAGATGAGTCGCTTACGTCAGCACCATTTCCAGGCTCGCGGCAATTTATTAAGGAGAATATTTTAAACGTCTTGCGTGAACTTTTTGCACGTGACATGGGACCAGTTATTGTCTTTAGTTTTGAATCAGAAGACTGTGGAGATCTGGTAAAGTACGTTGTGGAATATCTTGAGGAAGCTGAGGCACTCTATCGAAAAACGGAAGAGTTTGCGGCCTACAAAGCTCGTGTTGAACGAGCAGCAGCTGCACAAGAACAACGGCGAAAGCAGCGGGAGTCAACACTCAAACAAAAACGCTTAACGACAGGGGATGACGGCAGTGTGGAGGCCACCGAACGTGACACAAGTGATGTTGGCGAAGAAAACGAGGAGTTGTTTGTTGTTCCTGATGTACTGCCAGAGTTTACTTTTGTCGGTGAGAAGTGTGTGGTGGAACAAAATGTTGTGGAGTCTCTTTTGGATGACTGCGATAAGGAAGGAGAACAACTTCTTCTTCGAGCCCTGAAGCGTGGCATTGGAATGCATCATGCTGGGGTAAAGGGAAAATTACGCGGTCATGTTGAGCGCCTTTTTCGTGGACGGCATTGTGGTGTTATTTTTTCAACAGAAACACTGGCACTTGGCATTCACAGTCCATGCCGCTCTGTTGTGTTGGCTGGTGATCATATTCTTTTGAACCCCACGCAGTTTCGCCAAATGATGGGACGTGCAGGACGTCGTGGTCTTGACGATTTGGGTCATTTGGTTTTTTTGGGAATTACGATGCGACGCATTAAACGTCTAATGACCAGTAGTATGACGGTTATTAAGGGCAATGTGCAAATGGATCCAATGTCTAATTTGCGACTGCTTCAACTTTACGATTTTAACACACTTCGCTCTTTAAAGGATGAGACTGGGTGGAAAAAACAGGTAGTTAAATTGGCGGAACGCCTGTTTGTAAACCCGCTTTTTTTTCAGGGGCGTAACTCGGTTGCAAACGGCAACATGGAGGAGTTTACAGTAGAATTTTTACAAATGTTACTTGGGTTCTTTCAACGTGAAGGGCTGCATTTTGTTCAGCACACCTCTTCCCTTGGGTCTCTGTTACAGGACGCCATGTACGTTTTCCGTGAAGCTCATGTGGGCAATGAGGGTTTTGCATTCATCCGCCTGCTTACCTCTGGTGTCTTTGACAAAGCTCATTACCCGCCACTGCACGACAAGAAACTTAACACGGGCCTAATGGACGAACCGATTGCCGAAATTTTGGCGTATCTTTTTTCTACACACCAAACGTGCGGAGTACCGCTAGAAATACATCGCTCTGCTCTTCTTGACCCTGCTGTGAGCATTTTGTGGGAAAGCGGGAAATCGTCTATGCAACACCGCGTGGTGCTGACGCCGATTGACGTCTGTTCACCATCAGTGGCTGCTTTTGATAACAGGGATTTCTTTGCGATGATCTCCGCTTTTTATGCATACTTGGCATTGCGTTTAAAGCCACAAACTGGTGCCGCACTCTGCCTTCCGTGTGTGAAAAACGGGAGTCAAAAGCAATCTATATTTGCGACACAAGCTGCCAGTTTGCCGCTAAATGAAGTGCTTAAAAGAACGTCTGTGCCATTCAGGGCCCGCTCCCCATTTGTCGCTATCAGTGGCTGTGGCGATATGTTTACATCTACCGATGATGTAACTTTTACCCTTCGTGAAGGCCTTTACTGCGATCGTCGTCTGCTTCCTATTATTGATCTGACTGATGGCTGGAGACACGATGGTTCACAGATACTCATAAACGCCTGTCTTGCTGATTTTCTGCGTGCCAAGGCACAGTTTGACCAAACACGCAAGAACTACCGCTTTACCTTGCTTGAAGAACTAAACGGTCTTTCCCAGTCTCTTTCATACGGGGTGTTGAATAAAATTGAAAGAATTTTGTCAAACTTGGCTGGTTTGGTGCGGCGTTCAACGCTGCCACGCGCAAAAGTACTGGAGGCAATCATGCCTGATGAATCTGAGGAAAAAGGGAGCTTCATGGCGGGCGCCCCTCGCGTTCTGGAGGTTGCCCAACGTCTTAATGCGCTTCAGCCGCAAATTCAAAAACGTTTTGCGGAAGAGTTGCACGCTGCAAAAAGAGCAAAATGGGTGAGTGAAATGGCCGCCCGGCGCAATTAGCAGCATTTATAGTGGTGTTGATAAACGCTCAAATGTCTTTGGGGTGAGGAGCGCAAAAAATTGCAAACAAAATGGTAAAAATACCACATACCTTTTTTTTGTATTTTTTTTTTTTTTTTGGTTTTTCACAAAAAACAAAAACAAAAATACAAAAATAGATATACATATAAGGATAATAACCATAATCTTAATAATATATATATATATATATATATATATATAGTATTAGACAAGAAGTAAGTATTCAAAATAAAAGAAAGATGTTGGAGATTTTTGTATTGCAACTGGCTTCATAACTTTTTGTTTTGCTTTTTTATTGTTTTTGCAAAAACAACAACAAGTATATATAAATGTATAAGCCAATTGATTAATTATAAATTAAATGTGGCATTCGTGAAACGCCGGAACAGTTGCGCGATCGTGGTGTAATTGGATTTTTGTGTTTTCCCAAAATCTTGTCTAAATTTGTACTCCACAAAGACTTTGTTTTTTTATTTATTTTTGCTATCGTTAGTATTTTCTGAGCAGCACTGCTGCCACATTAAACATCTGTGTTCATGGGCAAAGGACAAACAGCACAACAAAAACTAAAAAAAATGAATAACATTACAAAAAAAAAAAAAAAAAAAAAGGTACCAAACCGTTGTAGTATGGACTTGATTTTGCTGCAACATATTTTGCCACAGGCTGGGCACACACAAAGGGCACCAACTACACGCTCTTTATGGGGTGTGTGCGTGCCCCTTTCCTCCCCATAGTTAACCCCAGTCGCCCCCAGTATTTCCAGCCATCTGCAATGAACTGAGGGGGGGGGGGGGCACCACGCGATGCACCACACCCTTGTGCTTCTTCCAGATTCTCTGTATTTTTTCACCCTTCTTCTGTTTCTGGAGTTGCTGACCGGCGGCGCTTTTTCTTAACTGGCGGGCGCACTGCTGTCATCGCCAGCGCAGCACCCTTCGCAAAATGGGAGGCGCCCGCGTTCACGCCCCACGTCAAAAACTGCGGCTGGCCCCGTCATTGCCGGCGTGCCGTGTTTTCTTGTCAATATTGGTGCCCGTCCGCCACGGTAGGTGCAAGAGATGTCGTGGCCTGAGCAGCCGGGAAGGTCAAAGCCAATTTGGTGCCGCTGGTTGGACAAAAAAAAAGTCGTGCATTCATTGTGGAGATTTTTGGCCTTGGTACGATCATTTGGTCTTGGCCTGTCCTTCCGCGCCTTCCATAACATGCGCAAAATGACGGGCCAAAGTTCCCCCACGCACACCCCATTCAGCGGCCACTTTGCTGGCTCCGCAGAAACAGCTGACATCACTCCAGCCAGCGGCTCCGCATTTCCCCGTATCCTCTTTGGTTTTTTTTTATTTTTCGGTATACTTTTTTACTCCTTGAACACATGCATCTACTTGTTTCTATCCCGGTGTGCCTCCAGTCTTGCTTAGTGTTTAACCTACAGTGAAATTGTCAGCGTACTGCCCGGTCCCCCCTCCCCCCCTTCTTTCTCCTGCTGCCCGGCACCGGCGCCTGACTTGGGCTCTTCACCCGCTTCCCGCTTTGAACAATAATATAATGGAGCCGCTCCATCCGCTGTTACAAAAAATACACTACTACCCGGTATTATAAAAAGAGAATGAAAACAAAATCAAAATCAAAGTCAAAGCGATTGATCAGGCAGAGAGGGGTGGGGAGGTAGTATAATTAATCCTCCTCTCTTTTATGCGTTTGATTGTAGCAAATCACAATAACAAAAAAAAAAAAAAAGACAAAGTTCGACTAAATCCCCCAAATTACCAGACAGTAGCGACAAAAGCGCAAAGAAACACACACAGACAGAGACACATACACAAACACAAAGACATTATGCGGCAAACGACAAGTCCCACTCATTCTTTCCGTGACTCCGCTAGCTGGGCCACCTTGACTGCAAGAACATAAACCGAATCATTCTTCGCGCTCCTCCGCGGGATATTCATCGCCTCATCAAAACGATCGTACGCGCTTCCTCCATACATTTGCAATATCCTCTGGGCTCCTATCAGCGCTACTGGCGGATATGGGTCAGCCATTACAGTTTTCCACGACTGAGCCTGATGGCCGCTGCAGCCCACTGGATTCAATTCATCAAGAAGAGAGACCAACACGTGGCGCGCGCAACACGCAGAGAGAACCTGCAGCTTATAGAGGGACCTGTAAATAGCCCACAAGACCCGAACTCCAAGCCCATCCACAATCGACTGCGCCGTCACAAGCTGCCCAGAAAATAACATTTGCGATATATCAGCATGTGAGGAAACTGGTAAAGGTCCATTTTGAGTAGAAATCGACCCCAGCAGACGGTAATAAAGGCGCATAACACTTTGTGTGTCTGTAACCTCAGTATCAAGCAAAAAGCGCTCAATTACAACTCCAAACGGCTCAACAGCTTGACTAGCGTGCTTTCGACCAAGAAATATCAAAGAGGTCAACAAGTCCGGACAAACATTCCTAATCTTTACAGACTCCGTACGGTCCTTTGACCCAACAAAAACAAAATTCGCTGACAAACTTTCAATTATTGCGGCACTTTTGTCATACGCCAAATTCTCCCGACTAAGTCGCATGCAGTAGAATGCCGTACGCCATCCAATGTTGTACAGAACACCGTCTGTGTCTTCTTTCAGCATAACTGGAATTATAGACACACAATCAGAAATCACAGCAGAAAGTGCTTCACGGTCCTCTACACATAAACCAACATTTTTCTTAAAGGCGCTCGCAATAACATCAGGCAGTCGCGCGTCTTTGTTAACAATCTGTAAAATACACTGTACAATAGCCATAGCATCTGCCTTATACTCCCGAATTTCCTTGACATCCATATCATATGTAATGTGTCCCGGTAACTCCCGAAACACCTGGTGGGACTGATAAAACAACAACGAGTGCAGATGCCAATGAAACCCAACCTTTACAAGTTCACTATAGCAACGTCTTAGACCGCTAGAATGCAACCTTGATAAATTGCCACGGATATGCATTATCATTACCACATGCGTAAAAAGAACCTGAAAAAAAGCCAACCGCGCACCCAATGTCATCGCCTGACGGTATAAGTGCAACAATGTCGCAACAGGTTGATGACCAATTTTTTTGAACTCCGTCTCATCCAGCTTCACAACATCCTCCGTCCCCTCATCAGCAAAGGGGTTCCACAGCAATAGCCTTTTTGCAAAGGCTTCGGCAAAGGTGGTATACAGGTGAGGGTAATAGGCAATAATACTAGGGAGAGTTAAAAAATGGTAAAGAGCACGCGCGTCAATTAGGTGCAGCTTGTCTGGAGGCACTATTGCCACAGCGCATTTAGCGGCTGCAGTCCACACCATCTCATCACTATTTTCGTGGTGAGCCTGCTTCCGCAAAACAGTTAGAAAAAGCCAAACCAGCTCCTCCTCAAAAGCCTCGGTGCATCCTGGAAATATTCCCTGTGTGTCTACAAGCTGAAAATGAATGCCCAAAGTCAAAAGAATATCGTAAACATGATTTCGCACACATGCATATGTGCTATCCATCATGCCAAAAAGTGTTGGAAGATAGCAAATACTCACAGAACGAAAAAACGAATAATTAGACTGCAGAGGAATTTTTGACACATATGCATCGCACATTAACTTGATAAGAAACGATGTAGCCCTGAGAAGAGAAGGATTAGCAGAATACCTCTCCCAAAAAGAATTAAGCGCACGCAGCTGCTGATCAATAAGAGCCTCAGTGCATTCCAAAGGAAGTTGATTAACATAATCTTTGCACCCAACAACATGATACTTCACAGTCCAACTCGAACTACAAGCCTTGTTCTTCTCCGCGGCTGTCGCCGCAAGTTCCTCGTCTGACCAACTAGAAATTGACAAAATGCGCTTTCCTTTATCCGTGTTCTGAGGTATTGTTGGCTGCAAGTTGCACTTGTGAATGTAGCCCGGGTTTCTGCTCAATTCACTTTGGCGAAAGCTAAGGCCATCCTTCCCTAAAGGTAGCGTGCGACCAAGCATGTAGCTCAGCGGCTTATGATAAAGATAGGTGTCGACAACGGTCTTTAGTTCCTGAAAAATATTACTGTAGGAAGAACGACTGGCAGCGTACGGCCTGCACTTGTTGACTATCGCTTGAAGCGTTGTTTGAGACGGTGGAAAGCTAATGATGTAGTTAAGAAGAAGTTGGCCAACATCACGTCGCCGTTGTGGGTCCTCCACCACCTCCAGACAACACTGATACACCAAATTACGTGTTTCAGGCGATGTCAGCCGCTGGTAAAGCACAGAGCCCTGATAAAGAACATCCAATGACCTGTTTTTGACACATTCCATCAAAATTGCTGCCCTTATAGAATCTTTTTGTACATCAGAAGATTTCATCTTTAATTTCCTCCCCACCCCTTTGTTGTTTTTTGTATTTAATTATGACTGCTTCCACTGTCCGTGTTCCTGTTTATCTTCTGGCGTTTTTTTTTTTCTTTCTTTCTTGTAGGTGTTGTTGTTGCAGTTTTAAATCTGTAAGTATATTGTTTTACTTTTTATTTTATTTTTTATTTGACACTTTCTTTTTTTCCTACTTAGCCTTGTACAGTACAGTACACTATACCAGAAGAGCAACACTAATGAAACAATAAATAAATAAATAAAGTCAATACCATTTTAGCTAAGGTTTTCTTTTTACAATTTATCATATATGTTTTTTTTTTCTTAAAAAGCCAATCCCTTTGCACATTTTTTTGTTTGTTTGTTTTCCTATTCGTTGCCAAACCTCGTTTCAAAATTCTCCAAAACAAAGATCCGCCACGTGATGAAAACGTCTTGGCGCGTACGACTTCACTGTGCGAATAGAACTAATGCGCAATAATGAAGTCAGGTGTTCACCCCACGCCGCCATGATGTCTTGCAAAGCCTTTTCCACTGCTGTATCTTTATCCGAAATAAAATGGTAATGTATCGTCCCAACAGGCCCTCCATGCGCTGTTTTTTTTAAAAACGAGAGGGCACGCGGCAAAAATACCTCGCAGGATGGGATATAACCCATTATGACTCGGTCACACTGACCGCACAACTCCTCTCCAACCTCCCTATTGTCACCGCAGTAGAGGTGAATTAGATGATCCACATGATTTTGAAGTGCGTTGTACCTGAGAAACCCCACACTTATAGGATTCTTTTCCAATGCATGGATAATCTTCACTGAGCCAAACATTGCAAGTGGTATTGTGAAGTACCCAATGCCTGCAAACATGTCGACCACCACCTCATCTTGAGCAGTAATATTGGCAAAATGCATTCGCTCCGTTCCATTTCCACTGCAGAACATCACCTTTGTAACATCAAAACTGTAGCGGACCCCATTTTCAATGCATGTTGTAAAAGTAGAAGTTTTCATGTACGATTCAAACGTCTCCAAGTCCTTGGGCAATATTCGCGACAAATCCTTCAACTTATGCAATTTGAGCCTCAGTGTTTCTCTTGGCGTCGTGGTGGAGCCTCTGTCCTCTTCCCACAGCGTCACTAGTCGCGGCTGCCGTAGCTCTCCTTTTATGCCCTCAGTGTCCAACAACACAATGTCAACAACGGTCGGCAAGAAGGACTTTGCAAAGGCCTTGGCGTAGGGAGCAAAATCATCCAAAGCAACACCGTGATTGAGCTTGACAACGACCACGTGACCCAACAACTCAAAGCGCTTCGGAAAAATACGTCTTGCCTCCACGCTATCCATAACTGCATTTTGCTCCTCAGCGTTTCTAATAAACATTTCCACCTTTCTTGGCACAACACGGGTCCGGTTTCTTGTCAATAAACCAGTCCCTTGTTTTTTTGTTCCTGTTTTATCTGAATCACTGATCCAGCCAACTCTCAACACATACTTTCGCAGCAAGTATGCAAGAGCCAACATTATCAAACCAACAATTAACTTCACCCGAAAAGAAATGGCCATCATTGCTCTTTCTCTCTTTTTGTTTTTTTCTTTGGTAGTGGTTGGTAGAATAAGTTGATTTCTATGCACTCATGCCCGTCTCTTTAAAGAATAACAATAAAAAAATAATAATAATAATAAAACAGCATAATAAAAAAAAAACTTTATTAAAAAAAATGTAGTCAATCAATAATAGTAAAAATAATAATAATGGTGGTAATGGTAACAATAAATAAAGCAATATACTGATTTAAAGAAAAATCAATGTTTTGTTGCTAAAAGAGTAAATTTCAAAAAAAAACGTGCATCTTTGTGCAATTTCAACTTACATATTTTGTCTAAATCAGTATAACTGTAAATTTCCTGAAGAAATAATGTGTGGAACGTTAAGGCACCAACAAGTTTTTTTTCATTAAAAAACTCTACGTGGATGTCTTTTGAAAGACTCTTAAAAAACTCATGACGTGAGACAATAACCTTCGTCGTACAAGACCCAATTTTCAAAGCCTGTACGTCATCATCACAAAAAGTAGCTAAAGGAACTACACAACTTCTACCGCAAGCATGCCATTTACATGATGTGATCTCCACTTTTTCTTTTATCCCATGTAGGCCAAATGCGTGTATATGTATTACAGGAATATTCAAAGGTACCTTACCATTGTAATGTTTTCTCAAGCTCTCGTAGTATTCCACATAACGTATCTGACTTGGAATTGTCAAACCGCGTCCATTACATGTGCGATAAATTCCATAATACTGTATCGCACTTTGTGCCGAGCCCCCAAAACATGGTTCAATGGCGATCAGTAAACAACACGCAAGCAATCCAGTCCTACCTTTTCCTGCCTTACAATGAATTACGGCAACAGCCTCTCCCTTAACGTCTTTGCATGCAAAAAACTGCAACACATCTTCCACAAATTGTGGGATCATCTCAAGTGGACAAGCCTGGTGATCAAAAAATGGGTACTCCCGAACTCGGCCATGAAAGAGGCTTAAGTTATATCGGTGCTTCGGCTCTCCACAAAGATTGTACACCATATAACTATCGCAATATTTATAGTCAAGATAGCGTAGGACATCCTCGTAGCGATTCCTATACCATGACTCTAGCCCCACTGCTGGAAACCCCATGCACACAATTCGGCGGTGAATTTGAACCAAATCCAAATCTACAGCGCCACCCAACACATTTTTATCAACAGTTCGTCTTTTCTTTTTGCTAACAATGTGACGTGCAATAGAACAGCAAGAGCCCATTTCAAAGTAAACACTAAATGATAATAATAACAATAAAAAAAAAAAAAAAAAAACTACGGGTTTTACATTTTACATTGCACATCAGACACTGAACCCCCATACCACATATAAATCCATTACTACTGCTATAAAAACTTACAGCAATGTTCACACGCACAGGCTCCATGTTTATTTCTGCAAACACAACTAAACAAAATACCTTTCACAGAAGCAAACTACTACTCGAGTGATCACATTTTACACAATAGCTACCGCATTGGCAATTCGCCGTTGTTAAAAGAACGTTGCTTTCTAAAGGAAAAGGCAGCCTTTTCGGCATCTAACTCCCACATAATCTTGGAAACTGTTTGTATGCGATATTGTTCTTCAAGTTTACGCTGACGGGAGGTCAAAAGCAAACCATGTGCCTTGCTACGTGAACCAAGCATAAACTCTCGTTCATCCAACCAAGACTCCATCTCCCCAACGTATTGCCTTGATGCAGCAAATGCCAAATCCTCAGAACTTGACCGTTTTGTGGGGCTGCTGCCAGTACAAACATTTTGTCTATTCCTATACACCACGTTTCCCGCCAAAATAGACTGTGCCTCATCAAGATACCGCTGCTCAGCACCACTCTGCGTCCCAAATAAGTTGCATTGTCGTTGTCCTCGATGAGTCAATTTCAGTGCCTCTTGTTCGCGCTTCTTACTGTCAGTCCTCTCCTTGGCACGCCGAACACTGTCCTGTTTAATAACTTCCTTCAGACGTGTTTCATTCAGAAATCGTCTCTCCTCAATAAACTGCATGGTATCTCCTCGCCTTTTACGTAGTAATTCACGGCGGTTACAAATTCTCTCTTGTTCCGCTGTGTCTTTCCGTGCACTCAGTTGGGCTACCAAAGCAGAAATCCTTTGATTTGCACCTGCCTCATATTCACGATACTTTCTCTGCTCATCGTCACAATGATATTCTTCTCTGGCACGTAAAATTGAAATGTACATTATAAAAAATTTCCTACGACTTAGAAAGCCACGAATCAGTCTTTGGATGGATACTGCAGCCTTGTGAAGTCGCTCCCTTAAAAGACGCTCCTGATTTTCACGTTCCATCCGTTCCGCTCTTTCTTTGGCCTCCTTCATCTCACGCTCCTTTTTCAAAGCCTCCTCGTAAACCCTGCGCTCCTCCAAAATTCTCTGACGATGGCGTAGCACATATACAGCAGAAAGCCCGACGCGTGCCAAACCTCCACGACCTGCAGCTTGAATACAACGAATAAAATAAAGTGCCGCCAAGTCCCTGCAATGATTAAGTTTTAAATATCCCTCAGATTTCATAAAGAGTTTTGTCCTTCCTAGCTGAGCTTCTGCAGCGCCGATTGCGCAATTCTGCAGCATCTGCTCACACGCCTCTCTGCCGTATAGTCCATGACGACACAAAACACGGTAACGCCTCGTCACTTCATCAAAACTAAGCCTTATCGGGTAGCCTGCCTTTCGAAGCTTTACTGTTTCAAGTACACCAGCAGATCGCAATTGATTGATCACCATGCCAGACGAAAAGACACGCGGTTGTTTATCTGCGTTGGGTCTGATACACCGTATCCACTGCGGGTTCGTTTTGTTTATAACCGATATTAATTCTGTAAGTTGATTGATAAAATACCCACCAACTGTTCCCTTTAACGACATTTTGCCTTCATCTTTAGGAACAAGCGCGGCAATCAATGGCACCTTTGATTGTAACAAAATGTGTCGCATAGCCGGCTTCAGAGTGTCTCGGTTTTTGTTTAAAAACCCCTCTACATTGTACTGAACATCAGCAGCGTAATGCCGAACTATAAAATGACTGTCTACGGCTCTCCCTGTGGCCTGTAAAAAGCATGTGTTCCCTTTCTTTGTCTTTGAAGATCCAAAAGTCTCCAAGAGTTTTTGCAGATAGTTTGATTCGTTTCCACTTATTGCGCACTCTTCATCCAAAAGTCTGAAAATTCCAAACTTTCCCATTAGTAACTCTACACACTCATTATTATCTGCAAACTCAACATTGGCTGTATCGATCCCTTCTTCCTGACACACCCGCATATCTGCAGTAAAAATATGCTGATTGTAATGCCCCTGAAGAACTTCATTAGCCAAGTTAATACATAGCTGCTCAAAACCGTTTCTTTGAAAATTCTCAAAGCCAAAAATATCTAAAAGACCTATCCACTGAACGGCTAGCTTTTCTTGGTTGGTTGTTTCATTTATTTTCAATACAAGCCAATCAAACAGCCAGTCATACAAACTCTTACAAATAGAGTCCCTTGCATCCAGTGCCATTACCCTATTCAGGGGCTTCACTGTTTGTTCTCTCTGAGCCATGATAGAGGTAGAAACCAATTCTTTCCTTAAAAGCTCCTCGTTAACACCCCAAAGCTCACAAGCACGAGTAAAAACAGTCAAGAGATTAGGGTCAATCTTTGTAACATACCCAGAATAATCCTCAGTTTCTACAAAATCTGTATTTTGAAGAAACAGCACACCCGCCACAATACGCCAAATAAACAGCTGCTCCTCATCTGTTATACCGACATCATCCATAGCCTGTTTGGTGGTCGCATAGGAGGCAGCGTCATCTACTCCATCAATATGAATACATTCTCCAGCATTAAGAAGACGATACACTCTTGGATTTCTCAAAAAGAAGGTCTTTGCTAGTGGCCCCCGTGCCAGTTGATAAAAAGAATGATATACACGCTCACCCTTTGGAGCAGCTACAATCCTTGATCTTTCCAACAAATACTTTGTCACATGACAACCAATTAAGTTTCCATCGCGATCAAACTGGACCTTCAAAAACTTTCCAAACCTCGAGCTGTTATCATTACAAACTGTCTTCGCATTCCCAAAACACTCCAAAATCGGGGACGAAGCCAACACACGCTTACTAACCTGAATAAAAGCTTCCTGGTAATCGATCTTCCCATTTTTGGCACTTAACGCGCCAAAATATTTTAACAGAATTTTCGTGGCTTCTGTTTTTCCTGCTCCACTCTCCCCACTAACCAAAATAGACTGATTTTGGGCACTTTCTCTCATGTCCCAGTAGGTATTATGAGCCGTTGACCATAAATGAGGCACGTTGTTTTTAATCACAGCTCCTTCAGCAAGATAATCTTCCATCTTTGAATCAGCGTACCAAGGAATAGAGTAGGTGAACGGATTCAAAGCAATAAGAATAGGACCAATATTTGTATATACGACATCTTGTTCATAGCGTTTCTTTAAAGACAAAAGCAGCGGTGCTTCATGAAGCTCTGTAAGGTTCAAGAGGTCATCAACATCCTCAATCAACAAATCAGCTCGTGGAAACCACAAGTTGTTTGAGTTACACGGGACATTATGAACAACTACAAACTCTGGATCAGTTGCGCAACAGCTATACGTATTAGTTACTGAATCATACGATGTAACCTTCCCAATTACCCATTGATGATTTGGTGTAAAAAATACCACAGGTATCCCAACACGAGAAATAGGCATTCACCAGCTTAACATCAACAATAAACAAACAGAAAAAAAAAAAAAAAAAAAAAAAAAGAGGGGTCAAAACAGCAAAAAGTCGCAATTCGATAAAACAAGATTTTTTCACCTATTCCCAAATGTAATTTAAATAACAAAAAAAAAAAAAAAAAAAACATTTATTTTAAATTTAAGAATGTCTGACGCTTTTTCCCCAAAGATGATTGTGGTACCATTCTTGTTCAATATGTACAAACAAACAAAATAATAAATAAATAAATATGTGTATATAAGAAGCCGCGTTTGGTTATATGTGCATGTGTGTGTAAATTAGACGAGTTACACAAAAAACCATACTTCAGACACATTATGTAACCTTTATCACTAAGAACACCACTACCATGCAATAATAATAACCTCAACCCTTTGCCTCAAAAAACACATAATATTCAAAAAAAAAAAAAAAAAAAAAAAAAAAAAAAAAAAAAAAAAAAANAAAAAAAAAAAAAAAAAAAAAAAAAAAAAAAAAAAAAAAAAAAAAAAAAAAAAAAAAAAAAAAAAAAAAAAAAAAAATAAAAAAACAAAAAAAATATAAAAATATATATATATATATATATATATATATATATATATATATTTGTTATTAATAAAACTACCATCAATTAACAAATAATAGAAAAAAAAAAAGGGAAAAAAAAGTGAGGGTTGCAATTATTATCATTATACAACCAAAAACGATGTCCCAAACAACAAAAAACCAATATATGTTCCTCGGTGTACACAAAGCAATGCGCAAAAACCACATCCCTACAATGAGGGTAGTATAATCACCTTGTTTATCTGTTTAACTTCTCATTAGTGTTGCTCAGCAACAACCAATATGCCCAAAACCAGTCTTTCACCAACATGTATTGTCATTATATTCCTTGATATTACTATTGTTTCATTTTAGCACCTCATATAAGCAAAGCCAACAATATATATATAATGGTAATTCATTGCCACAGCAATACGTTTAAACAAAGATAAATACCACAACGACAATACGATACCACTCCGATTGTATACCATCAAGATCTACATAAAATATCAATGGAACACATCAGCAAACAAACAACTATACTGAAAAACACACATACATACATCAACCAACAAAATACTTTAAACAAAGTCCTGCCTACTGCGAGAATGTTCTTCTAGACTACAGACAGTATTTATCCTTCTCTCATAGTCTATTACAACTAACTCTCAGTTTCCTGTTTATCAAAAAATTCAAGAAAAATATATATACATATTCAAATACACTTATTTAAAATAGGTGGTACAGCTTTGCACATGCTGCCTTACCACTAATAATGATTCCATATAGTTCTATGCAATGTTTATGATAAGCAAATTCACGTGCATCCTTTTCGTCAGAATTGCCTGTGGTCAAAACTAAAGAATACAAAAGCAATATTTGTATAAGACTACAAAAAAAAAAGCATAAAGAATAAAATAAAATAAAAATGATAATAATGTGTTTAAATTAAGCATCGCATCAAACTTAGCATATGTATACATAAAATAATCCTATTCTAAATTTAACGGTAGCGTTGGCAAGTTTTTATGAATAGCAAGCGTCTAGTAAAAGCAATAGTACAAGCAAATAACAAAAAAAAAAAAAAAAAGATACCTTAAAGCAAAAAAAAAAAAGTTTTTGTTACGTCAGGTATTAGGCTAATATATATATATCACGTCATAGCAGCCACATTTTCTGCTTCCTGTTGAAGTATAGTGTAAACCCTTTCAGAAACAATTCTTCGTATCTCAGTAAGATTATCTGGTATAGAGTAAAGTTTGTTTAAGCTGACCCACTCGACATCAAGACGCAATCCCGTATCTGGTACAATTTGCGCTGCATAATCACTAATATTCACTTCCACAATGCAACCGCTTACAACAAGTGCAGTGCCCAGCCGCAAATAGCAACAAGAAACCCCAATAAGAGCCTTCCCCATCTTACGGCTATCGTGCGTGTCTCGGATCAACGGTTCCAGCCCAAGATATGAAAGTTCAATGTCAACATAGGTTGAACTGTATATTCCTTTAGAAGATTTCGTCAAGATCTCGCAGGCGAATGGAGAACGCACAAGCCTCCGTTGCTTCAGATTCTCTAAAGGTGAGCTTCGCCGGCGCTTTGCCCTCCTGGACACCTCGCGCTTTCGCCCGGCCCCGCGCACCTCGAGCGTACACTCGCGCCCCGGCCCGGAGTCCAACCCGGCGCCCCCCGCATCCAAAAAAAGCGGGGCAACAGGTGGCAAACGACCCGTGGTAGTAACACGCTTTTTCTCATGCCCCCCAGCGTCGCGAAGCATCTGGATAAACTCAAGAAGAGGGCCGGCGTTCTTTTTGCCAAGAGAAGCGTCAGCGAACATCCCCGAAAACCCTTTCTGCAAGCCTTGCGGATCCGCGGTAAAAAAAAAAAGGGCAAAAAAAAGGCAAGGTCGGGGAAAACCCCACGTCACGCGAACAAGAGGCTGGCAAAAAAAAAAAAATGCAGCGTCTCCACCGCCCGAGCCGGCGGCCCCGAAAACACCCAACCAACCAAACAAAAACAAAAATACCAAAAAAAAAAAATGATGCCCCAGAAAAAAAACTTTAAAAAGATTAAAGAAATTTAAAAAGTAAAAAAAAGAACCTACACGTACACAAAAGCATGTGTGTGCCCGTACGTTTGGGCATAAGCTGCATAACGGGCTTTCGAACTAGCCATTGTGCCCAACAACCCGAGAATACACCCGCCACCCCCTCCTTCCAAAAAAAAAAAAAAAAACACAGCCACCAAGAATTCTGACAGGGCAGACTCCACGCCTTCCTTCCCCACCGGCACAACTGGCGGGCGGTCCGTTTGTTTGCTCGCTGTGCGACTTTTT
>JAWVMR010000154.1:4150-27350 GCA_036321205.1 Trypanosoma caninum | reverse complement strand
AAAAAAAAAAAAAAAAAAGAGGAGGTATACAAAAATAGTTGAGAAGCGGCATTTAGAAAAAAAAAAGAAGTGGATGGATCCGCCAATAGTGCCATCATCGCCACAGGCGCCGCCAGAACTTACTCCACCGTCTGGAAGTACTTCGTTTCGCACAGAAACAATTATAACTCTTGAAATGGCACATGCCGTAACAATAAATCGAGAAAAGTTGTCTGAGTGGCACCACAAGATTCGTTCAAGGCTATTTCCGCTTGTCTCTGGTTTTTTTGTCCGCTGTCGCGTGGAGGACTCGACGGACGGCAGGGCTTTGTATAAAGTTGGTCGCATAAAAATGTTGAAGCCGGATTGGTCGGTTGAGCTTGACCTCATTACCGTGGACGAGATAATGTCAGGTCGTAGCAACACAAACTATGACTGTATCAGCAATGCTAAAATAACTATGACGGAGTTCAATGCATTTATTTCTAAGATTCCACCTGAGCTTTTGCCAAACGTTTTCAACACTGTATTTAAAATGGAGGAACGTCTTCGATTGATTGAGACCGTTATTTTGACGGAGCCTGCATTTCATAGCAAGCGACGTGACGATAAACGCATTCATGATAGTCCACAGTGTTCTACAGTTGCTAACCTGCAGGAAAAATATGTTTTTTCGCAGAATGTTCTTCTTTGTGATGAGGATGTTGTAGGTCTTCCGCAGACAGTTACGATTGTGGACTTACTGCAGAACGCTGTGGGCCCGAAGGGTTTGGCAGAGCCCGACACGCCGCGGGCTGGTATGGGGCCGGGCACGGGGACGAGGGCGCGTACGTTTGACGAAGCTGTTGCTAGCCATAGCACTATGCTTCAGCTTCAAGACCTACGCAACTATATGAACTCACCAACACAGCCGCATGTTGATGCGGCACGTATTATTGAGATGATACGACGCGCCTCAAATTCAGAGCGCAATGGGTTTTCATACGAGAGTCTTCCAGAGTTTTGCAAGCTTATTCTTTCTGTATGCGCTCAGTGTCGCGATGTTGTGGCAAAAGAGCCTCTTTTTGTTCGTCTAAAATCTCCAATTACTGTCTTTGGAGATATTCATGGTAATTTTGCTGACATGTCATTTTTTTTGGATAAGGTTGTGGCTTTTGACGATATTATGTTAAAGTACACAGTCTCACACTTGCTTTTTTTGGGAGACTATGTTGACCGTGGAGCATTTTCTATTGAGTGTGTTATGTATTTGTTTGCATTGAAGGTTATTAATCCACAGAAGGTGACGCTGCTGCGTGGCAACCATGAGTCTCCTGAGGTAAATGGGGATATGGATGTTTATGGTTACAGTTCATTCAAGTATCAATGTCTGGAGAAGTTTGGCAGAGACCGCGGTATTGAGGTGTGGGTTGCTGTTAATGAGGTGTTTCAGTTTCTTCCTGTTATTGCGGATATAGACAAGAAGATTTTTTGTGTACATGGGGGCCTGCCGCAATACTCTGGTGGTGAAGATAAGCGTCTTGAGATTCTTTCTGATCCCTCGTTCCCACGAATTCCAGTAGTTCAATGCACCGACCCATCCAATGCGGCGCAACGCATGATGGTAAACGACTTACTGTGGTCGGACCCTGCACCGCCAAATCACCAGCTTGACAAGTACGGCTTTGGCCCAAATCCGCGCGGACCCGACATCAAGACATTTGGCTCGCGCGCTGTGGACATGTTCTGCGAGCGGTATAGTTATCAGTACATCTTCCGCGCCCACCAAGAGAAGGCGGATGGCCTGCGGCTTTCTGACAACGCCCGTGTAGTGACAATATTTTCCACGTCCGACTACGCAGGACACCAGAACGGTGCTGGCTGCATATTAGTCGCAAACGGGAAGATACGGATGGCGATTAAAAAGCCACAGCGGCAGGAGACAAAGGAGATTAAAGGCCCCGTCTCTCCACGTACGCTGGGAAAGAGTGTGCCGGGCTTTGTTCCACGTCTCAAGCGTATGTGATGGGGAGGAGGAGGGGGAGGGGGGAGGAGGGGGGGAATAGAAACAAAAAAAAATCAAAAAAAATCAAAAAAAAGCAAAAAAAAAAACGAGCGAAATAGTTTGAGTATTTGTGGCAAACAAAACTAAGGCAAAAACAAGAAAAAACAAACACAACACATACATCAAAACAAAACAAAACAGAACAACAACAACAGCAAAAAAAAAAAAAAAAAAAAAAAAAAAAAAAACGATTGAAGGTAAAAAAAAAGTACTATATGTTCATTTTATAAGAGAAAAGGCGGTGTGTAGAGTAAAAATATAAAACAAACAAACAAACCAAAAAAAAAAAAAAAAAAAGGATGGTTTTGCTACACGTTGAAAAGGACAAGGCAAAAAGAACAAGAAGTAAAAACCAACAAACAGAGACCAAGCATACATACACGGAGTGGATAGAAGGGAGAAAAAAATAATCAAACATTATATATGTATATATATATATATATGCGTGTGTATGTTCATGTGTACATGTGATAAAAAAAAAAAAAAAAAAAAAAACAAGAATAGAAAGCAAAACAATTGCATTTTTTTAAAAAATAAAGAATAAAAAAAACAGTTGTTTTTTTTTTTTTTTTGATGTTTTTTGTTTTATATTAAGTGTTTTTTTTTTTTTTTTTTTTTTTTTTTTTTTTTTTTTTTTTTTTTTTTTTTTTTTTTTTTTTTTTTTTTTTTGCATTATGTATATATATATATATATGTATATACATGTCTTTCTGTATAACTATGTATACATATATAGTGTATTTTTTTTTTTTTGCCAGTAGTTTTTACTTTTGAGGTTTTTAGAGTATTTTGTTGTAATGTAATTTTTTTAGCTGTGGGTACATTCTGTTTATTAAAAGAGAAAAAAAAAAAAAAAATGTGGGAGAAAAGGAAAAGAACAACAACAACAATAGCAGCAACCTTCCTCCCCCCCCCCCCCCCCCCCCACTTTTTCTCTTAAAAAATGTGAATAAGAAGGCTTTTAAGTGGACTTTTGGGAGAATGATTTGAGTTGTGTGGCGTTGATTTAATTTAATTAATTTTTTTTTTTCTTATTTGGTATGTTTTTGGTTTCCTTATGTATTATATTAATATATATGTATTTAAAGGTTTTTTATTTTTTACTTTTTTGCTATGTTGTTGCTTTATTAAAAAAATGTTTTTGGCGTTATTATTTTGCTCGCATTGTCCACTTACGCGGTTAGTGGGTGGGGTGTACAGTGTTATTATTACTGTAGATAAGATGCATTGATGAAGGAAAAACAAAACAAAACAACAACGAAGAGAGAGAAGATGAAGACGAAAGGGATGGTGTTGGGCAGGTGAAGACGCTGCGTCTTGTTGTGGTGTGTTTATTTATCTTGCTTTTGTGCCCCTTTGTTTATTTATTTATTTATTTTTTTTTTTTTTTGGTATTGTTATTATTATTATTCTATTTTTTGGGCAAATACATTTATTATTATTATTGTTTGATTTTACTTAAAATAGATAAAGGGGAAACTGCAAACGCACAACACAGAAAGTGGACGCTGTGCGTTTGTGCTTATTGGGTGAGGTCAAATGGCGCTACGGCCCTCATTCTTGGCTGCTGCTCGTGTGTTGGTTCTGTCTCCTTTTTGTCACCAGCCCATAGTTCTTCCGTCTGTTTTGCCGTTTCCTGATGTTTTGCGGGCCGCACGCGAAGGCCCTGCCGGTGACCGGGCGGCTGAGGTGACTGCCCTCCTGGAGAAACTCCCCGCCTACTGCGACAGGGTGAAACTGGAGATGCTACGCGCGAGACACGCCAGCAGCTACTACCGCAGCCGCTACGGCCGGGGATTGGAGACGCGTAGGAAGCAACTCAGGCGACTGGCGGACATGTCGGACGACGAGGTGCGGCTGTGGGCCAACAGTAAATGCCTTCCTGTGCGAGACCCTCTGGAGCCTTGACAAGGACCTACCGACCCTACGCATTTGGTGGTTGTCTGATATATATATATATATATTGTTTTGTTTTTCTGCTTGTTGTTTTTGTCTGTCTTTCTGTGTATGTGTGTGAAGAAAAGAGGGAGTAGCATAAAAGACGTGTTTGGCACCTTATTACCTTTCATCATATATATATATATATATATATATATATATTGCTTTTTATGTATACGCATATGTTTTTATGGTTGTATTTATTTAATCTGGTGTATCTGTTAATGTTGTGTGCGAGAAGATGCTGTTAGGTAGAAGGCGTGCACTGCTGCTTGTGCCCAAAAAAATTGACTTTGTTGTCAGTAACATTACGATTGAGGAACAAAAGGCTGAGCTTTTGGAGGCTATACGACGTCACAACTTGTTGGTTGCAGAAAATACAAAGCGACCTACAGCTGCTGTTTATGCGACGTACATTGATGAGTCAGTCAACCATTATCCGGAGTTTAATTTGACGGTGCTACCTTCTACGAACGGTGTACACCGCGCGGATCTGCGCACGTCGCTTGTAGAACATATCACTGGAGAGTTTAGACACCGTATCGTGGACTCTTGGGCGTCTGCAGCGGAGCGACAGGTGCTTGTTGCTGGTTGCCGCAGCGTTGCGTACCTGCGGCGGCAGCTTGCGCTGGACAACCTACACGCCTTTCTTGTGGTGGACCACTCGCTTTCTGCTCTTGTGGAGGCTGCCACCACTCTGGTGCCGTCATTTGGTCCGCGGGTGCAGTTTGTCCGAGGTGAGGCATTTTTTTTGCTGCAGTGCCTCCTACCGCCTGGTGGGGCTGACGTGTGCGTTGCCCCGATGCCGGTCCCTTTTGCGTCAGCCAGCGGCAGTCACCGTCGGCTAGTTACACGGGACTTTCTTTGCGCCCTGCACTGCGTATTAAAGGTGCGTAGCGACCCGGCAGACCCGCGGGGGTTTGTTTCGTTCACAGACGTTTTACCGCTTGCGGACTTTATGATGGAGCAGTTAGAGGAGAGCCGGTTAATTGTTCCATGGACGCGTAAAAATCCCACAGAAACCTATGGCCGGTGGCTGCCTATTCAGAACCAGTCTTCTCGGGAATTTATGCAGCAGCGCATAGGGGATATTGTCGCACTGGCTGCCTCTAAAAGTGGACCAACTTCTGTTCATGCCGAAAAAGTAGTGCGGTCGATCGATTACAAGCGGCGTTACTACTGTGCACTGTCTCAGCAGGATTTCACATAAGCGAGGAAGGGTTAAGGTATATGGGAGTACGTTCGAGGAGGGGAACGCAGATAAGGAAAAGCAGAAAGGCCTACTTTGGGTTTCTGCGGTCATTTGTTGTTTCGTTGTTGGTTTTTCTTTTTGTTTTGCTTTTTAGTATGGATTTTGAATCTTGTTTAATTGTACTATACGTATATACATATACATATATATATATATATATATATATATATATATATATATATATATATATAAATTGTTTATTGTTATATAGTTGGTAGCATGAGGATGTACAGGAAAAATGTATGCGTTGCTATATTTAATGAAGAACTTCACTTTCTTGGCTGTTGCCGCATTAATAAAGATTGGTATGAGTTTGTGTAGGGTGGGGTTGAGACGAGGGATATTGACATTTTGGAGGCCGCCTATCGCGAGGTGAGGGAGGAGGTGGGTCTTTTGTCGATGGATCTACAATTTGTTGGTGAAATTTTACCCCCCCCCCCCCCCCCCCCCCCCCNGCACAACCGGTCGGACATCTCTTACAGAAAACTTCAGTCGGTGCTCTGGTCGAAGAGAAAATGTCGCGGGATCAACGGAAAATGTCTGCATTATGTTTAGCAGTAAAACTAATGTTTTTCCTCCTTTTTAGTTTTGTTTTTCCTCCCCCCCCCCCCCCCCCCCCCCCCCTCAAATGGTGATTCGAGGGAATTTTGCTACATACTGAATAATTCATCAAATTTACGACGTTTTGGATATGTAGGTCAAGAGCAACTTCTTTTGTTGTTTTTTGCTACCAAAGTCAACATTGCAAAAGTTTCTTTAGTTCCTTCTAAAAGACTGCACGCGCAGCAGGAGTTTTCTCATGTTGAGTGGCTGAATATACAGGAGGTTATTAATCGCTGTCCAAAGGAAAGAATGCACATTTTTTTTGCTGTTGCAGAACTAGGGCTGCCAACGGCAAAGGCATTTTTGCTTATTCGATAGCGTTTTTGATTTAGCTGGACTTTACGTTTGCGCTTTTGTACTTGTGCGTGGTTCTTATATATATATATATATATATATATATAATAGCGTTTTTGCCTGTATTTTTGCTTATACATTTATGTATATATACACACCGACAACCCATTCATAATTTTTTTTTTTTTCTTCTTTTCTTTTTTTTTTGTTCTTTTTTTTTTTGTTTTAAAAAATAAACAGGTGGCATATTATATACCTATCTAAATTTGTTTATATATATATGTAATACAGCTAAAAGTATACCACATTTTGATACATTTTATGAAGAACGAAGGGTGGTGTGGGGATAAGTAAGGAATAAAATGGTTTCCAAAATTTTTTTGATACGTTAACTGAATGTATTGTTTGTTTAATTATAACTATATAACTATATAACTATATAAATATAAACATATATATATATATATATACTTTGTATTTTTAAACTGTTTTGAAGCGAGCGCTTGGGTCTTGGGGAGATGGGGTCGGCAAGGGAGGACCTGCTGCTCGAGACGAAGAGACTTCTTGCTGCTCTCAATGACGAGAACAAGGAGTTGAAGTCAGAGAACACACAGCTTTTTGCACAGTGTAAGGCTGCGACAGAGCAGCTAACACGCGTTTGCATAGAGAAAGAGGGATTAGAAAAAGATCTGAAACACATCAACTTTAATCTGATGCAGCAGCTAAGAGTGAAGTTGACTGCGCTGAAAGAGCAGGAGCGACTTGCCACGCAGTTACGGGAGAAAGCGGAGGCGCTGGAGTCGCAGCTGCAGGAGTTGCGGTTGGCGCGGGAGTCTTCAGCGAAGGAGAGCACGATGCAGCGTGAGCAGATTGCGGTGCTGGAGGGGAGGGTGCAGCAACTGACGGAGCGGCTGTTTCGCACAGAGGCGGAGGCTGGTAGGTACGCTGAGGACCTCAACGCCGCGATTGTAGGGTCACGTGACGCTGCCGCAAAAGTGCAGCAAAGCAGCGCTATTCAGCTGCAACAGGTAGAGGCGGCGCTGCGAGCGAGTCGCCAAAATGAGGCCGGTTTAGAGCGGGTTATAGAGGAGCTTCGCTATGAGCTTGGGCGTGCAAGGGAGGCGCTGCGGCAGATTCACAGCAGTAGCAGCGATGGCCAAAGGCGTACACTTTCCGCCCGCTCAGAGGCAGTGTATGCGCATGAACAAATTATGGCGGCGTGCAGCTCTTCCTGTCAGCAGCTGCGGGAGGTGCAGCAGCAGCTGCGGGCAATGGAAAGCTTTGTTATAGATGCAAATCGACAAATGGAGCGGTCTTTTCTGGCTTGTGAAGAAAAGCTGCGGGGGCAAACAGAGGATTTTATTGCTGCAGATGAGGCTCTTGTGGCCTTTCTTTGCCAGCGTATTATGGAGCGGGAGGGGGAGCTGCGCGATATACGGGAGGAGCTTTCCCGTACTCTATGTCGTCTTGGTGAAACTGAGCAGGAGTTGTCTGACGCACGCGCAGAGCGCCACCGCTATGAGGCGGAAGTGGGCTCACTGGCCACTTTGCAGCAGGAGGTGCAGAAGTTGCGTGCTGAGCTGCAGGATTGCAGCTGTAGAGAGGAGAAGTTGCGTGGTGAACTGGCGCTGTTGCGACGCGAGGCAAAGTCAAAGGAGCTGCAGGCGACTGAGTGTCAACGCGCGTTGCATGATGAGCGAGAGCAGATGGAGGCCACGAAGCGTTCTTATGAGACGGAGGTTGATGGCATCGATGAAAGGCTGCGTGAGTTTGTGGCTGTGGTCTCGCAGGCTTTTCGCAGGTTTGAATCTTCAATGCAAAAACAGCAGCGCCGTCGTCGTCGTCGCATTTCTTCATCAGCTGGTGGAGTGACGTTGTCAGCTATGCCGTCCACGTATTCCACCGAATTTGCTCAGAATAGCAATGCGTCTTCACCGTCGGTGTTGCGGGTTGAGTCTTCCCCTTGCTCGTTAGGTCATTTATAGAATTAGGTATGAAGTATATATATATATATTTTGTTATACCAATGTATAAATAAATAAATAAATAAATATATATATATATACATACATATATTTATTTTGTTTTGTTTTGTTTTTGTATTTTATTAATTAATTTATTTTCACTATTTGTTTATTTCATTTTATTTTTTTGATGCTTAAAGGCAGCAATTACAAGAGTGAAAAAAGAAAAAAAAAAAAGAAAGGCTTATAGTACAATAAAAAAAGTTAAACAAACAAGTAAGCCAGGAGAACACTAAAGACAAAAGAGAAAAAAACAAAAAAAAAAAAAAAAAAGTACGAAAACAAATAATATCATAAAGTGAGTGAGGCGTTAGAGGGGGAAGGGGGTTGGGGGAAGAAGAAGGGGAACCAACCAAACAAGCAATAAGGTTTGCAATGGTCACGTTGCGTTACTTGCGTGAGCAAGAGGAGGCTGCGGTGCGGCGTGCCCGGCTTGAGGAGGTACGGCGTATTGGGAGCGCGTTGGGAGTGCAGCGGGCTCGGTCGTACGCGGTGCAGAAGAAGCAGCAGGCCGCAAGGGTGCGGGATGACATGCGGAGGCAGTGGGCGTGTGAGGTGCAGCAGCAGGCGGCGCTCATTGATCGCGTCATGTACGACAGCCAGGCGAAATTTGGTGAGGGGATGCGGGCGGCGGCCGACATGATTGCTGGGCAGCGAGAACATGCGGAGAGGGAACTCAACGCGTGGGCGGCCGATCACGCGCTACAGCAGGAGCGGCACCGTATTGCGCGTGCAGCGGCGTGCGTCGCACAGGCTCTTAAGGAGGAGCCACAGCGCTCTGTTGCGGAGCGCAAGGAGGCGGTGCGGCTTGCAGAGGATAGGCACAGCAAGACTGTGATTGCGCGGTCGCCGCCAACTAAGCCAAATTTTGTTGCAAAATCTTCGCCACTTGCTGGCGCCATATCTTTAAAAAAAATTGGACAAAGGTCAGAGCGACCCACGACCGCGGTAACTGTAATGGTAACGACGCCGTCTGCCACTGCTTTGGGTGCGGGTGACTGTGGCGGCACAGTGTCGGCCACGCAGTTTCGCGAAGAGCGAGAACGCGCGATGGCAAGTGCTAAAGAGGCGGTGGAGCGCGGCCAGCGGGAAGCGGCGGAGCGGGCAGCCGTTTATTTGTCGCAGCGCAAGGAAGAGGAGCAACGGGCGTCGGAGGCTGCGCGGCGGCGGGCGGTAAGCAGGGCGGCGTTTGAGCGGTGTGTTTCCGCGGGGCCACCTAACAACGATCTCAGCACACAGGGCGACACAAACTTTTTTGAGGTGCGTCGAGCGGCAATGCTTAAGGCGCGGGAGGAGGCAGAGTTTGAGCAGCTATTTCTTCGTGCCTCACTACCACAATCTTCAGACGAGATTGCTGTTGCAACTGAGGAAAAAGACATCATTACTGGTTATGGTTTGGATAGTGGTACTTGCTTTTTCCCACCATCTAGCATTGTGTCTCTTTTGCCTGCTGACACGGACCCTGCTGTGAAGCTTTTGCCAATGCCATTCAGTGTGCAGCCTTACAATGACGAGGTTTCTGCTGCTTATGATGACAACGATAATGACAAAGATAATAATGATTATTGTGCGTTTGTCGATGCAACATCGGAGGTGGAGGGCGACAAGTCGAGCGTTGTGTCTGGTGAACAGCATCCAGCGTTGCCAATGAAGTTGCAGGAATCTTTGGAATTGTCGCGACGTACGCTGAGGGCTTCGGAGGAGATGCAGCCTGTTGTGAATGCTGCAACACCACAACCTGCTGTGTCTTTGGATGGCCCTCCCGCGGCGCTTTCACCTTCCAGTACGCCACCAAAATCGGCTCGTGCTGTTGTGGGTGTCGCGTCCACCAGCTGCAAGTTGCAGAACTTGCCATTGAGACACGAGCACTTTCTTAGTAACTTAAAAGCGCTGCAGGAAAAATTGGCTAGTGCCGCTGTAAACGTGAGCTGCAACGATAGTTCAGATGTTTCTTTGTGCCATGGGACCATCAGCATTAGCAGCATGAGCTCTTTTCAGACTCCTGCACAGGCCTCACGGAAAGATGAGGCTGGTGAGGAGGGCGATAAAAATGGGGGTAGAGAGCACAACGCGTCTTTGATGGATGCCAGTGGTGGCAGTGACAGCAGTTTTCCGTCATCTATGCGTTCTTCTTCATACCCCACCATGACAGCAGATCAACTAAAAGCTGCTTTGCTTTCTCTGAGGTTACGCATGAAATCTGCATAGAATAGATTAAACGATACATATATATATATAGAGAGAGAGAGAAAGAGGGGAGGGGTGGGTGGATGAGTGAATAAATAGATGAGTAAAAAGAATAAGAAGATATTAGATTTTTTTGATGCACCAACTGGTTGTTGAGAATTTAAATGACGTTGTTTACATCTTGTTTTATAGACGCACTCATACATAGTTTATATTATTATTATTATAGTTTTTTTTTTTGTTTGCAAAATGGTGGTGGTTCTTTAACGGGTATTATTATTATTACGTGGCACACCAACTTTTATTGTTATTATTATTATTATTATTATTATTATTATTATTTTGTTCTTGTTGGGGGGAGGGTAGTTACATTTTTTTTTTTTATTGTTTTGTGCCTTTAAAGAAAAGAAGAAAAAGGGTAAAAAGAATATTTGTGTAGCATACTGTAGCACAATCAAGCAATAGATAAATTAGAGAAAAAAAAAAAAAAAGAAAAACAACAGCAAAAAATAGCGGGAGGGGGGGGGGGGGGGAACTTGTAAAAGTTGAATAAGCCACACAATGAGACGTTTTTCTCGCTTGCCACATTATTTCTCTTCAAGTCTTTTTGCTCACTTTAGCCATCCCCGCTGGGGGACTGTCATTCCGTACAAGTTGGCTGACATTGGCGAGGGTATAACTGAGGTGGAGGTTGTGGCTTTGCATGTAAAGTCTGGCGATACGGTTCAGGAGTTTGACAAGATCTGCGAGGTGCAAAGCGACAAGGCGATGGTTGACATTACCTCGAGGTACAAAGGCGTCGTTAGGTCTGTGCACGTGGTTGTAGGTCAGATGGCGTATGTTGGTCGACCTATTATTGACATTGAAATTCAGGACGACGCCGGCACTTTGGCGGCAGACGGTGGCGAGGCGACACTTGCGGGTGACGACGATGGTGCGACGCAAAAGACAACTGCTGAATTTGCCCAGAAAGTAACTCCCAGTGGCACCACGAGTGCCGGGAAGAGTGGTAGTGAGGCTGCATTGACAGACGCGCCTTCAGCAGAGAAGCGACTGGCCACGCCAGCGACAAGGGCATTTGCACGCGATTGTGGAGTTGACATTAACAAAGTCACGGGTAGTGGCGCTGGCGGCCGTGTTCTAAAGGAGGATGTGACTGCGCACGTGGTGAGTAGCGGCAACGAGGCTGGCGACACGGTGGTGCCGCTGCTAAAAGGCATTCGTCGCATTATGGTGTCGTCAATGACGGAGGCGGGTGCTATTCCAAGTTTTACCGCCTGTGAAGAAGTGGAGTTAACGGCGCTTTTTAATGTTCGTGAGCGTGTGAGGGAGATGATGGTGTCACATGGTAAGGCTGATGCGGGTCTGAAGGTGTCACTTCTACCATTATTTATAAAGGCTGCGTCGTTGGCGTTGCTGCAGCACCCAGAGATGAACGCGCATGTTACTCACAAATGTGAGGGCCTTATTGTAAAGAAGGCACACAATATAGGTTTTGCTGTTGACTCATCAAAGGGCCTAATTGTTCCTGTTGTGCGGAATGTGGAACAGAAGGGTATCGTGGATCTCGTGCAGGAAGTCAACCGGTTTGTGGAGCTGGGTCGAAAAAATCAAATCTCCCCAGACAATATGCGTGGCGGTACTTTTACCGTTAGCAACGTTGGCACAATTGGTGCAACATACGCCACCCCAATGATTTTGCCTCCACAGGTGGCGATATGTGCTTTTGGGCGTCTGCAGGTGCTTCCACGTTTCGATGCACAGGGCAATATTATTAAGGCAAACGTCGTTTGCCTTTCTAGTACAGCTGATCATCGTGTTATTGATGGCGCAACTTTGGTGCGGTTTAACAATGCATTTAAAAAGATTATTGAATCTTCTGACCTTATTTTTTCTTAGAAATTAAAAAAGCAGGGGTGTGTGGTGGGAAAAAAAAACTATTTTTGTTTGTATATATATACATATATATATGCATATTTGTACGTATATTTTGAGTAAAAGACCAAGGATAAAAAAGTATTACTATTATAGTTATTAGTATTGTTGGTGGTTTCTTTGATATTTAAAAGTTAGAATCAAATAGGTGCAAATATATTTTTATCTACTTATAAGTATATATTAGTAAAAAAAAAAAAAAACGAATGACAAAAACCAACAATAAAAGATAAGAAAATAGTAGCAAATTTTATACCATATATCTATATAATGAATTTACACTTTAAAGATTTTTTTTTTTTGATTCTATTTGTATATATATATATATATATATATATATATATTAGTAAAAGTAAAATGCAGACAAATAAAAAATTTAACAACCCCCCCCCAATAATAATAAATAATAACTAGTAATAATAATAATAACATATATATATATATATATTGTGTGTGTCTGTGTTTTTGCTTATTGCCATTGTCCTTATTTATTGTGTGTTTTTTTTTGTTTGTTTGCGTTTCACTAAACTTTGATTACAAAATTGCAGGGAGTGTGTCCGGTAAGAAATTGCAGCCTAAATAAATTAAAAAAAAAAAAAAAAAAACAACAACTACAACAACAACAACAAAAAAAGGCAAAATAGTGGAGAAATTTTTAAAAAGAAACTTTTAAAGGTATTTGCGCAGCTATGTCTGATAATGCAGAGGAAATACCTTTTGTTACTAGCTACGCTGAAGAGAGTGGTGAAGGACTCGTAACGTCAACGTCCCCAATGCCTGAGGAACAGCATCAAAACCAACATCAACGTGGTGGCAGCGAGGAGACAAAAGACGGCTGCGATGTTGCTGGTCTCATTCCGCTTTGCGTGCGCCACGCTGAGGGACCGCAGATCAACAGCGCAGTGTTTGGCTACGACATTGCGCAGATGCGGCGACGACCGTGGGACGATCCCGCGGCGAATCCTAGGGACTACTTCAACTATGGCTTTAACGAGACCAGCTGGCGGGTGTACTGCGCGATGCAGGTTGAGGGCGAGACGTCGCTGCTTGCGAGAGCGAATAATTTTCTGGGGCAGCTGAACGGGGCCGCGGCGAAGGGCGGCAGCGCCGATGAGGCCGTCCGGGGCGATGGCGCTCCGTTTTATCTGCAGCCGCAAGGCTCCTCCCACGCCTACTATGCGACGCCGCGTGACAATTTTCTCAAGACGAAACTCTGCCAGCGTTTTGCGGAGGGCCGCTGCGTGAAGGGCAGCAGCTGCAGTTATGCGCACGGCCATGGCGAACTTAGAACGGCCTCCCATGTACACCATCACCACCATCAACATCATCAACACCATCAACATCAACAACATCATCAACATCATCAACACCATCAACATCAACATCATCAACAGCAACAGGCACAACAACAATTGCACCAACATCCTCCGTCGTACATTTTGCCGCCCTTTGAAGTAGACCAAGGCGTGTTGTCACGGGTAGACGTGCCATCTGCTGGTATTTTTGAATCTAACGTTGCAAGCGGTAATTACCACGTTGTGACAAAAAGGCAGCGGTCTTCTGACAACGTGGAAAGTCAACTGTATGAGGCGCAGTACTAGATGATATAGAAGCAGACGCAGTGTGAGGAAATACTTATACATACATACATACATATATCTGTATATATAGTATTACACAATACAACTGTGTGTTGAGGTTAGTTAAGCGTGATTTAATGCGTGTTAATATTTGATGCTTTGACATTAATTATTATTGTTTTTAGTTATTTATACTTTTTGATTTTTTTTTTTTTTTTTTTTGCAGAATGATTCATTATGCATATATATATGTATATGTACGTATTGCTTTTGAAAGGTTTTCTCGATATCACCTTGTTTGCAGCCGCAATAAATAAATAAATATACGTATGTATGTATGTGTCTGTGTGTGCGTTTATTTTATTTGATTATTATTTTTTTACAAATGCAGTAAGGGAGGTGGTTAGAACGAGGAAAAGAAAAAAAAAAAAAAAAAAACAACAAGAAAAGACGAATATTTTGGGAGTTTAAAATGCAGTTGCTTGGGAAAAGTCTTCAGCGCGCCAAAGAGACTTTGCGGCGCGGGCATCGTGAGAAATATCGCATGTTGTTGCTGGCTGATAGCAACGCTTCCGACATAATACTTCATGAAGAGCGTCAGCAGCAGCGAAAAGGTGAGCAACTGAAGTCTATTTGGGAGGCTAATGATTTGGAGGAGTTTCTTTTAATTGCAGATGCACGCGAAAAGGGGTATGACGCCGCGCGCGATCTTCGCGTTGTGGTTGACGGCACACCGCATGTTGTGACAAACGACAAGGTGATGCCAATGACTGTTGACCGCATTGATTGGCTTAAGCTCAGCGAGTTACTGACGATCCCACGGCGGCCTAAGTGGAGCTACGATATGCCCGCAGCGGAGGTGCAGGCGCTGGAAGCGTCGGTTTTTTTGGAGTGGCGGCGCCGTCTTGCGAAAATGGAGGAGGAGCATAAGGTTGTAATGACACCGTATGAGAAAAATCTGGAGGTGTGGCGGCAGTTGTGGCGTGTTGTTGAGCGCGCAGATGTTGTACTGATGATTGTTGACGCCAGGAATCCACTTGTGTTCCGTTGCGCAGACTTTGAAGCGTATGTGCGGTCCCTACGTAATCAGGCGGGAAAACCAAAGGAAATTATTTTTTTACTAAACAAGTCTGACCTTCTTACAGAAAATCAACGAGTTGTGTGGTCAGAGTACTTTACCAGTCGTGGTGAGCCGTTTATTTTTTTTTCGGCTACGAAGACACCAACGGAGGTCAATGAAAAGAAGAATAACAAGGACAACGCTGAACCACGTGGTGCTTTGGGGGGAGATACGAGCAGTGAAAAGAATGCCGATAGTCACAATGAGGATATTGGTTCTGGCCATAATAGAAATGATGATAGCGGTGTTTCAGAACTACTGCGCCACCGAAAAGAGAGGCGACGGCACAGAAAAAAGGTTTTGCGTGCTCCTGTTGAGGTGGCAAACCCATATGAGCTTATTGAACGTTGCCAGGAGAGAAAGGCGCGTAAACATCAGCAGCAGCAGCAGCATCGTCGACCGAAACCTCCCCCAACAGAAGACGAGAAGGCACGTGATTCACGGATGTTGCAGTTAAACGCACTCCAGCCGTGGGCGGTGTTGGACCCCGTACAGCTGCTCGACCGTCTTGCTATCTTGCGCGCTGCCTGTGGCATTAAAAACGACGCCGAAACGCCTCTTATGGTTGGTCTTGTTGGGTACCCAAATGTGGGGAAGTCGTCTACAATCAATGCGATTCTTGGCTGCAAGCGGGTGGTAGTCAGCGCGACGCCGGGAAAGACAAAGCATTTTCAGACGCTTGTTATACCTAATGAGCGACGTGTTGCGTTGTGTGACTCTCCCGGTCTTGTTTTTCCTTCATTTGCATCAACACGTGAGAAGATGGTGTGCGACGGCATTCTTCCTGCTGACACAGCCACTAACGCTGTGTCAGCAGTAGAAGTTGTTTGTCGTCGCATTCCACGGTTAGTGTTGGAAAACTACTTTAAGGTGTCGTTGCTGGTTGAAGACGACGTGGACGGTAGTCACTCTCTTGTGGATCGCTTTCTCAACGCGGTTGCTCGGCGTCGTGGGTACTTGGGCGCGCATGACAGACCTAACAGATCACGTGCTGCCCGTGATGTGTTGAAGCTCCATGTGGACGGTGTTCTGTTGTATGTTGAGCCACCACCCAACTACTCTGCAACTACAGTAGTAGATCTGGAGGGGGCGCTGCGCAACATTACAGGCAATAATAGAAAAAATCTCAATAATAGTAATAATTCTGATGGTGTTGGTGTAGATGATGGTGAAGATTGTGAAGTGAAAACTGACGAATGGGAGGATGTGGGCAGTTTTTGCAATGATGACTGTGACAGTGACAGTGGCGTTTGGGAATATTTGGGCAGTGCAGCAGACGTTCGCACCCTCAGTGATGTCAGCAGTGCTCACGGCGGTGACAAGGAGGGGAATTGTGGTGTTGCTGATGATACTACTGAAAAGGATGTGATGTCATTTCTGGCTTTTTACGAGCGGCCAAAGGAGGTGGGTAGAACGTTGACTTCACAGGAGGCGTTTAATGCAGAAGCCAATCTTGCACGCATAAGAGAGGTGATGTGTGTTGCCACCGGGCGGCGGAAGAGGCGAACGAATCACCAGCTTGATCTTGTGACCGACACGTTTGTAAATCAGGATGGGGAGGTGGAACTTATTATTGACGAGGACGACGGAGTTGTGGAGATTGTTCCTGGTCCATTGTTAAACGATGGAGACATGAATACACGAGGACAACAAGAAGGACAGCAGGAGCCTTTTCAGAAACAGTGGCGGAGTAAACGGCAGATGCGTCGTGAGTTTAAGCGGGCAGGCGCGGGGCCGGTCAACCGAACGACGCGCAAGTTGGGTGTGAAGGACTATTAGCAGCAGTAAATACAAGGGAGAGTGGGGTGGGGGTTTAAGAGGGAGACAGAAGGGAAAACAAGTAAAATGTGTGTAACTAATTAGCCACCCAGAAATAAATAAATAAATAAATAAATAAATAAATAAATAAATAAATAAATATATATATATATATAATATATATATATGTTTGTTTTTTGGTGTATTATTTTTGGCGTGCTGTAGAAAAATCTGCATACATACATTAATGCCTTAAAACGTTAACTAAATTAACATTAAAAAAAGTGAAACAGTAACAATACATCGATACATACGTACATACACACACATATATAATATATATATATAGATTAGTTGTTTGTTTTATGCTATTGTTTGCCGAACTATTATTTATATATTTAGTTGCATATACTTGTTTAAGTCAGTTATAATACGTTGAGGTGCGTGTGTGTGTGTGTGTGATTTGTCTCAAGTTAGCGTGCATTGTGAGAGCATTAAGGGTTTGTTTCCACGTTTTTTGCAATGCAGAATGGCACAAAAGTGAGGAACTGGAGAAAAGACGGCGGTGGCAACATTGGACCACCGAGATACAGACGGAAATTGCACATGATTGAGCACTTTGGTGACGTGCGTTTTGACCCATACTACTGGTTGCGTGAGCGCCGCAACCCTCATGTGCGAAGTCTTTTACAACACGAAAATGCGTACACGAAGTCGATGTACGATGCCTGTGGTGGTAGCCGTCTTTGTCGCACGCTGTTCACTGAAATGCGGGCTCGCTGGAAGGAGCAGGACGCGTCACTACCGTACCGCGACCGCAGTTTTTGGTACTACACACGCACTGTGCCTAATGCTGAACACACGATATACTGCAGGCGCCCTTTTTCAGAGCAAACAGAGGGGTTTGCGCAGGAGGTTGCGTCTTTGTGGAACCGCGACCCAAATGCTTCGCTGCCGTTTTATGAGGATGAGGTGGTGTTTCTCGACTTGAATCATTTTGTGAAAGACCGGCGTCTTGGCTATGTTGAACTGGGCGACATGGAGGTGTCGTTAGATGAGCAGTACCTTGCGCTGACGCTGGACTGCAGCAAGGGTAAGGAGGTGTACACAATATTTATCCTTCAAATTACGGATGTCAATTATGCAAACTGGCTACACGGGACCTCGTCGGATACGCACCGGGCCCGTCTTGCGGCAATGTTGCGGTCGAATCAGTCCATCTACACATGCCCAGCGTCGTGTCTGACGGCAGGGCAGAGCCTTAGGACACCAAACGGGAAGGGACGGAAGAAATCCGGCTGCAACATTCGCAAGAATGGCGCAATGTCTGTATCTCTGGTTACGCCATCGTCGGCGAGCATTGCTGCCATTGGTGATGCAGAGACATCAAAAGCAGCAGCAAAAAAAAAATGCTTGTCAACTGTTTTTTCTGCACAACAGATGGGGTCGGCGCATAAAATCATACGTCAGGTAGATGTGTTTGATGCGGCCGATGAGGTGTTGTGGCTTTCTTTTACCACGTTGCTTTACCTGGGACTTGATGACAAGATGCGCTTGAGCCATGTTATTTACCATGATCTTGGTTTGCCAGTTGACTCTGAGTGTGCTGACATTGTTTGCTACGAAGAGCTAGACGAAACGTTTTGGGTCAGTTCGCTTGCTTTTTCTGCAGATGGACGGTTTGTCACATTTACAGTTGCTTCGGGTAACTGTTCAGAGGTCTACGTTATTCCCTGTGACACTGGCGTCCGGCGATGTGTTACTGGTATTCCTATGGTTGATTCGGAATTTAACAAACATGTGGAGGACAGCGGTTGTGTTAATGTTGGCAGCAGCAAGAAATGCGAAATCTACTGCTTTGCTGAGCGTTCGTTTATGATAGATTATGACATTGATCATCATGATTCACTTTTTGCTGAAGACGTTGGGGCGTGGGTGATAGTGGTGGCAAATGCCCCGTCAGTGTCGGAGCACTTCTGCGTTGCCTATGTTTTAGACAGTGAGGTTATGTGCAACAAGGGCCAAAATGGCTGCCGTACACTTTCAAATCCCTTGCTCTGGCGGCCCCTTTTTGCGTACGATTCACATATCAGTGTTGAGGGCGTGGAGTGCATGCGGGATTACTTGTTGATTAGCGTGTTGCGCGCTGCGTCGTCGACTGTTCTTCTTTTACCTGTACGCACTCTTTGGAGCCGGTGGCGTGATTGTTGCGGGGGACATATGGCCCCGTTATCCCTGAGAAATGATGTGATTGACCTGCGGCACGTGGCATGTCGCCCACTTCGCGCACTTGGTGAAGCACGTTTTTCTTTAACACAGTTGTTGGACGATCAAAAACAGTTGGAAAACGATTGTAATAGGAAAAACAAGGGATTTAATGGCGGTTGTGATGGGACAGATGAGTACACTTTTAGTTTAAGTGAATCTGTGGATGATGCATCATTTACTGCCAGGACATGGCGCATTGTTGTTACACACATGACAATCGCTACGGCATTTATTGCTTGCACACTGGAGGAGGGCGAGACAGGTGACGTGCTGTGCGCAAAATGGTTGTGTGATTCGGTGGTCAGTGGTGCACCGTATCGGGCGGATGACTATGATGCCACCGTTTTGTGGGTTCCATCTGACTATGCCTTTGGTGTTGATTCGCGCTCACCGCAGCGTCTGCTTCCAACTAAGGAGCCAGCGGCTGTTGCACTTGTGCCTGTTTACGTATGTTGGAAAAAGGCTTTGCGACGTCCCGGGGAGAACCCAATGTTTCTGACTGTGTATGGTTCATACGGCGATTGCTGTGATGTCAGCTTTGAGACCGAGCGACTTTCCTTGCTGGATCGCGGCTTTGTGTGGGGCGCTGCTGCTGTGCGCGGGGGCGGCGAGTTTGGTATTTCATGGCGCGATGCAGGCCGCAAGCTGCAGCGGGCGACGAGTGTGAATGATTTCGTGAGTGTATCGTGTTACGTGCAGGACACTGGATGGTGTGCTGCCGGTCGGCTGGTGACGTACGGCTCTTCTGCTGGTGGTTTTCTAGTAACCGCGGCTATGTGCGTTGCGCCATCGCTTCTGTGTGGGCTTATTGCGTCGGTACCGTTTGTGGACTGCCTGACGACGCTGCTAGACGCCGAAATCCCTCTTACTCCCTGCGAGTGGGACGAGTTTGGCAATCCGCGCGATGAGCCGGACGCTTATCGCCTTCTTCGTGCCATTTCTCCGATGGACAACATCCCGCCCGCTGAAGTTGCGCTGCCGCACATTTTGCTGGTCAGTGCGTGGCACGACACCCGCGTGGGCTACTGGGAGCCCCTTGCCTTTACCGCCAGGCTGCGCGAGCGGGAGAGAGAAGCAACTGCAGCCACTGGGCGGATAGTCCTGCATCATTGTGATATGGGCGTTGGCCACAGCGGGGCAGCCGGGCGATACGACAGACTGAGAGAGATTGCCCGCGAGTACGCTTTTGCTATTTTGGTTCAAGAGGTGGGCGCTAAGAGTTTACGGCGGTATTACAGGAAAGGCTGATGTATTTGTAACAACAACAGTCTGTAAGGCACGGTAAATGTTTTACATAACGAAAATTCCTTGACATATATACATGTATATTTTGGGCTCTGCTACTGCGTTTCAATATAGTTATATTTATATTTATTTATTTATATGTATAGTTATTATTATTATTATTATTTTTTTTAGTTTTGTGTACTAAGGAAGGATCTAGAACGTTATTACAGCTGGTGGCAACTAGTTGAAAGTTACACGAAGGTTTACAAAAAAAAAACAACAACAGCAACAACAACAACAAAAAAAAAAAAAAAAAAAAAAAAAACAGAAGAATGACATCAAGGACTCCGTCTAGGCGACTAACAGATGTTTTAAACAGCAATCGAAAGGAGACACTACTGCGCAATGCTGCAGAGTTAGCTCATGTATATGCGTCTCTTCCTGCTGAAGACATACAAACACGCTTTATGCGCAATAAGCACCTTATTAGTCCCAAGTCTCTTTGTCTTTTGTGTGATGAGTCCGTGCTTTCTCGTTGGTACACCTTTGCCGTTTACAAACCACCGTTCTGCCCTATGCGCCGCGCGGAAGCCCACAAAAATTATCATAAGGTGTCGGTTGAGTCGTTTGTGGAGGCAGCAGTGCGGTCGCGCACAGTGCAGCCTGTCGTGCGGCGAGAGTTACGACCAGAGGAGGTGAAGGTGCGTGTTTTGAACGATTTGGACACTAACGCTTCCGGACCAATTGTTGTTAGCGTGGCAGACCGGCACAACTTCTCAACGTCGCTACAGGACTTTACGATGCGATACGATGTTCTTGTCGCGGGGCACCTCCAGCTTACCGAACGGCTTCCCGTGGATGTCGGCAGTATTTTTGCGTTGTCTAACAGTAGCAAGATTGACGACGGCAAGGACAGCAATGGGGGTAGCGGTGAGCATGGTAATATGGCTTTTAGTAAGAGCACATCAGAAGATGATGTTGCTTTACCATCACCATCACTGTCGTCTTCATCTTCATCAGTGTGTACATATCAGGTAAAACAAAATGCATACTACTCGGTGCATCCTGTGAGTCTTTTGGAGTTTACCGTTGTTGCGCCACCGACGGCGCTTCCTCCACGCATTGAGGCGTTTGTTCGTGAGAATCTTGCCACCTTTGTGATTGGTGATCCCGTCGCGGCGATAGAGTCTTCAGTAGGAGGAAGAGCGGAGAATAAGACGCAGGGTGCGGCAAAGTTTTCATGGAATGTTGTTGCGATGCGTGGCGATTGTGACTTCCCTCGTGTATTTATTCACTTGAGGGAGGTGCTTATAACAGCCAACGTGGTGGACCCTGGGGGTGCGGTGGTGTCAAAGAAAAGCATTGATTTTCATTGCCGCAAGTGCATTGAGCCTATTTTGCAGCGAGAGCGTGTTTACAGTTTTAAGGGGCGACGTATGGGTTTGCTGGATGGTTCGTGGACACCAGAGGCTGAGTTTACATGAGCCTGCAGAGTTTTTGTTTAAAAAAAAAAATACTGAAAAGCTTGGTATTTTTTATTTCTTAGCTTTTTAAGCGCTGGAATATATATATATATATATATTTAAATTACTTAGTGGTAGTTTTTTTTTGCATTTTTTTTTTATAACATACGAATGCATGCTAATGATGAGTGTATATATAGAATTTTTTGTACGTAAAGCCTGTAAGTTTGTTGTACATATATGCGTACGCGTGCGAAAGGCGAGGCCACACGCGGTAAAAAGAAAAAAGAGGTGGCTCTACCACCGCTATCGCCGCAAAATGAGGATCTTTGCGAGGACCAAATGAATGTGCGGGATCAGTTCCAGCTGTTGGCTGAGGAGTTTGTGACGGGCAGCACACAGGGTGATGATATGGCGCCTCTGGATCGTTTGTTGTCGTTGCGTCCACCGCAGGAGTTGGCTGCGCTGCTTGAGGAGTCTCTTGTTTCTTTGCGTACACGGCTTGCGGAAATGGAGCTTGAGAGGTGGAACTGCGAGCAGGGCTCTCAGGCGAAGAATGTCGCAGCTTTGCAAGCAGTGGACAAAAAGTCGAAGTTGGAGCTTGAAATCTTGAAGACGGAGAAAATCGTGGATCGTCTTCAGCTTATGTCGCTTGTGGTGGAGCGCATTATTCACATGCACGACACTGTCCAGCAAGAGACCCGCGCTGCGATGGAAGAAGAGGTGAGCTTATTGCGTCAGCAGGTGAAGGAGAATGACGAAATCATTCGCGAGCGACTCGTGAACCGCGTGAATATGCTGCATCGCTACTGGCTTTGGCGCACTCTGCAGGAGCTTGGCGACACGACTGTGGGCCAGACGTTCGAGGAGGAGCTTGCGTGTGGCCCGCGGTACCGCAGTCTTGGGGTGCAGAACGACATCGTTTCCTCGACGATTGAGCAGCAGCTGGTGTGGCTGCAGCAGTTTGCAGAGAAGGAAAAGATTTTTTGCGATCACGCGCGCCGCCTTGACAACCTTGTGGAGGAACTCACGGACATTAATGAGGCACTGGAGGGGGCGCTGACGTGTGGTGTTTGCGGCATGATGTTTGAAGACCCAGTCACATTTTGGCCATGCGGCCACACATTTTGCCTTGTCTGCTTTGACACATTGAGCATCGCACCGAGTTTGTTTCGCTGCCCAACATGCGGTAGTATCGGCAGCGAGGGCTATGTACATAATATTCTTGTCTCCGAGTCGGTGGCGAAGTGGATGTTCAAGGACGTGGGTTACGGCGACATCCACGGGGCACTCAGTCTGGTTCGTTTGCATCTGTCAAAGTTTCGCAAGGAGGCCGTTCTGTCACGCATTGCAAATCTCCGCAAGCGCCTTGCAGAGGCCATATTTTTTGAGACAAGGCCAGAAGAAATTGCGGGAATGGACATAACTTACAGAGTGTTTTGAGAGAGGCGAGGGCTGCGGAGGTGGAACAGGACAAGAGCAAAAAAAAAAAAAAAAAAAAAAAAAAAAAACCCCCCCCCCCCCCCCC
>JAWVMR010000153.1:0-16686 GCA_036321205.1 Trypanosoma caninum | reverse complement strand
CCCATTGGCACCACGCCATGGAAACCGGCGTCACCAGGGAGGTTTGTTTGGTGAGAAATTGGCTTCCCAAGCGGGGCTCAAAGCGCCCGGCTGAGTACCACACCGTGGCGCCACGATGGGACTTTACCACAAAGCAAAGGAACCTACCTCTATTATCCAAGAGAGTGCGGTTCTACCGACTAACATTGCCGCGGGCTTTAGCACACCCTTGTTGACCCAGAGGTCGCCCCTAAAAACAAAAATTTTGCGGTGTTTTTTTTTAAAAACAACTCTTCATAAAAGTCCTTCCACTGGTGGAGAAATCCCACGGCTGTGGTGCACCCAAAATGCAAGAAATAACTTAAAAGAAAAATAATATTAGCTGCAACAAACAATCAGAGAATAATCGCAACAACTTACGCGTCTTTAATAGCAAACATGCGCTCGTGCTCGTCTCGCAAAGCTCTGCAAATCTTGGTCATAGAGAGTTGGTTGGAACACGCAGCAAAAGCAACTATTATCACCTCTCAGCGCTGCTCACTAACAGCACAAAAAACACAAAATATGCAAAGGAAAAAACGCATAGTTGCTTCGTTTAATTGCGCAAACCGTGATGCTAAGAGTTCTGTTGTCCTTCGCAAAATCGCGCGTAACAAAAAAAAAATAAAAAAAGTTTGCCAAAATAACATCAACAATTGCCTTCCCGTCATATGTAGTAAAATAAATGTTTAAGACATTTACCCTTTTTTTAACACGCCTAATAACATATAGTTTTTTTTTCGTTCGTGTAGAAACTCACAACAGGTGTAAATTCTGCGGTTCTATCAAAAACAAAATCACATCCAAGTAAAGTTTCAATTCCGCTTTTTTAGTACTTTGCAAATCAATACGTTTAGTTCCGAGCATCATAAACTCACCAAAAAAGTTGGCCTCTTGCACCAAACAGTCTGTACTTGAAAATATCTACAATCTTTTTTTTTTTTTATTTTTTTTATTTTCATATTTGCAGCTTGTATGTATAGATGCTCTTTCTCCAACGTGTCGCTGTTTGTTAATCTTTTAAATTCATACATATATAGCTAAAACAATTCCTTGCGTAATCACCTCAGATAACAATCTGTACTCTACAGCAGACTTTATGCAAAAGGTAAACGAAAAAATACCAAAAACGATACTTCTTTTCACTTGCCTCCATTCCATGCAGCAGTTCCTTCATTAGTTCTAGATGGTCCGTTAACTCGGAAAAAAAAACATATCCCTATTTACTCTCGCTTTCTCTCCTTCTATTTATATATATATATATAAGTATATGTTTTGATTATCCGTGCAGAAACCAATACAACTTTACATCTTTTTTAGTTTCCATACTCAAAGTACATTTATCATCTTTGTACAACAAAAAAGTAAACTCTAAACTTTCTCCATAATCAGCTAATACTTTTGCCAATGTCGTAAATGTAGTTTATGCCCGTCAGCCACAGGTTCAGTTTATTACGCCCCTCTTTTTCACAATTTACTGTTTCAGTAAATAATATAATCCTCCCCAAATCAATCAATGTGCTCATAAAATCGCAGTGCATGCCTTAAGCACATAAGAAATTCATATATACATACATATATATATATATATATATTCGGTTTTTGTTTACTTTTGTGACATGTTTTCTCCTTTTAATACAAAACATTGTTCTCATTGACTGAGTTACATTCACATCAGCCTATTTTGTCGTGCAGTATAATGACGCAATCAATAATAAAAATAATAAAACGTTGTAAATAACAAAAACTTTATACCATCGCACCCTTTATTGTAACTTTCTTGTTACGTACAGGCAAACAACCTGATAAAGCTACTGACTGCCTGCGGCAAAATGAATATGTAAATATGTACGGGGTGTTTACAAAAAAAAAAAAAAAAAGGTAAACACAAACCGCAGCTCCTACTTTTGTATGTTTGTGCTCATTGGTGTGTTTTTAAAAAATGGCACTGAAATTGTTTGCTTCTGAAGCTCCTGCGGAATAATTAGTCTGCCACCATACGAAGAAACCTCCTCCAACTGCCCCCTCTTGACGTAGGGCACCACGTACGTCCCAAGCCACGACCACAGCAACATAAAAGCAATAAAAAACTTCCACGGATACTCCCGCAGCTCCCGCAATCGATCACGCCACGGCAGCGACCGCCTGCGCTCCGCCCGGGCCCTGTCGCGCCGCAACGCCTCGGCCAAACCAACTCGCTCTTTCCCCAACTTTGCGCTGCTCAACGCGTGATGTGTCATGCGCCGCGGCTGACGGATTTTCAAAGGTCCGCCATAATTCAACTTGACAAAAGAAACCCCACCAAACATGTACTATTACAAGCTTTAATACGTAAAGAAAAAAAAATAAAAATAAAAAAATATTATGCATACATATATATATATGTAAATGTAGATAAGGATATGTATTACTAAAAAAAAAAAAAAATGGTTGAAATGTTATTGAACAAAGCACGCAAGAATAAACTTAAAAAAAACAAACAAAAAAATTATCTAATAATGCAAAAAAAAAAAAAAAAAAAATATGGGTATATAAAAAGGTAAAGATATTCTGTCCTAAACAGGAATAATACAATTTTTCGTCCCTGGGTCCCTTGAGCGGTACAAGAGAACATACGCAATGTGTGCCTCTCCAACACCTTTCAGCCGCGTGACATCCTCCTCCTTCACTACAGCCACGTTCTCATCATCATAAACAACCCATTGATCGCCGCTTTTTCCCCAAAAAACATAATGTCCGCTCTCCGCACTCCGACCCTTGTGAGAAATAACTCCGCAAAGCTCGTAATACGCAGTCGTATTCCCAGTGTTAACACCTGTGGCATTTGTTTCTTTAGTGGGCATAGTTGTAGTCATCGCCGTTGGTGCCAGTGGATCTTCGTCACTCTCCTTTTCCTCCGTCTTGAGACGTGTCTTCTGCCGCAGCTCACGGCGGCGCTGAATCTCCGCATCACGCCGCGCCATCATCAGTTCCCTTTCCCCCCGAAGACTTTCCTTTAGATCATCCGTACAAAACGCAAACATGTCCAGCACAAGGGGGAATGCAACAGGTTTGAGAATCTTGGCCTTTGTTTTTGTGTCCTCCCTCCATGAAAAACGGACAAAATGCACAAAAAGATACTCCGGCAAGGCAGAAATGCGCCGTGCGCGTGAGTATTGCGCCTCGCGTCCAAGTTTATCTGAGACCATGCTGACCGTCTCGTTAAGCGCCGCCTCAACACCCGCTTCCAATAGCTGCACCTCTGTGTTAATATTGCAGGATAAAATAATAAAGGGTAATTCTGGCACAATTCTGGTGTCCTCCGGGTCATCCTTGCAGCGTGTCGTCTCCACCAGCGTTCCACTAAAAAGCATTTTTTGTGTCTTATTGCAGTTCTTGGTTAGCTCCCTGAGAATTGTGCTGAGAACCTCCTGCGCGTCATGCTGCATTGGACGATGCCGCTCGTCAAGCTCCCCAAAAGTCGGGTTCTGCGTTATCAACGCATTCCAAAAAATACTCGGAGTTACAGCATCATTGCTACTGTCCATCTTTTTGTACAGCTCGCCCAGCGACGCAAGAAAAACGTCGCCTCGCCCCGCATGCAGCAGCTCCCGCACCTCCGGCACAAGGCGAAGCATCTGAAGCGCTGAGTTCATGTAACACGTGTTCCCAATGTTCCTCAGCCCAATAGGCACAATAGCGGAGGCGGTAGTGGTGGTGGTGGTTGGAGCATTTGTCGTGGTGGTAGCTGGGAGTTGTGGCGCTGTCGTTGATTTTGTCTCTGATGGAGGGCTGCCCAAAAACATCAAGGTTTTGCCGTCTACAACACCAACGTCAGAAAGTTTTGCAGCGTCGTTGAGAGCGCTAGTCTTAATACCCAATATTTTTTGTCGCTCAATGGGAACATGCGTAAGACTGCTGAGCTCCTCCTTAAGCTCTCTTACTGTGCTTTGAAGATCTACAGAAAGCTGAAGGACCTCTTTTCCCCACGTCACCTTCACTGTTGCCATAGTCATGGTTTCCGTTGGTTTTTCACTTTCCTTTTTTTTTGTTTTTTTGTTTTTTTTGCAAATTCAGCTTCAGCAATAAATTCGCAATCTAGTTATGCTAAAATACGTAACAATTAACAAAAAAAAAAAAAAAAAAAAAAAACTGTCTCTGGAAATACTAACAAAATTTTTTTGTAAAAGCTTAAAAAATAAATATGTAATAATAGTAACTAAATCAAGTAATATATTAAAAAAACGGTGGCAATATAAACAAACCTCCACCCACCCCTAAAACAAAAAATAATAAATTGGGTTTATAACTAATTTGTAAAAAAACATATTAGTAGTTTTCCCAAAGTCAATCAACCACCGTTGGCGTAAATAGCCATCAAACAAATATATATATATCTGTTGTAATACACAGTTAAAGAGGCCCAGTGCCCAAGCGTGGCAAAATTGCCATTGACATTAGCTCTTGAAATAAAAGCTTGCATGCATATGGCATCAGCAGCTGGGAAATGCGCGAGTCGTTATCACAGCCTTGGCATTTGTACACATTCTGCGCCGTGTCCGCTGCGCAAATTGTGCCACAAATGTTGCATACATGAACCGAGTAATAATCGCTCACGCGGAAAAGACGCTCGCGCAGCCACTGGGAGGCTCCATAGGACAACATGCAGTCCCGCTCCATTTCGCCAAAGCGAAGACCGCCCTCATGCGCACGCCCCTCCGTCGGCTGTCGCGCAAGCGGCTGCAGCGGCCCGCGTGAGCGCGCGTGTATTTTGTCCCCTGACAAGTGCTTAAGTCGCTGGTAGTACGTTGGACCAAAAAATATAAGATGGTCAAGAGGCAGACCCGTGTGGCCATTGTACAGGCACTCGTTACCATAACGCTGAAACTTAAGTTGATGAAGGGCCTTGCCAAAGTCCTCAACAACGACAGAGCAAAAAGGTGTCGCGTACACCTCACTTCCCTTATAGCAGGCAACCTTGCCCGCAAGGGTTTCAATCAAGTGCGCCACCGTCATACGAGATGGAATGGCATGCGGATTTATTATCAAATCCGGGACAATTCCGTCAGAGTTAAACGGCATGTCCTCCTGACGGAACTGAATGCCGTTAGTGCCCTTCTGTCCATGACGACTGCAAAACTTATCACCAATGTTTGGAATTTTTATAGCGCGTATTTTTATCTTGGCAAAACGATTGCCCTTGTTCTCTGTTAGCATCACCCTGTCGACCACACCCTTCTCTGTTGTTCGTGATGTGATGCTAGCATCACGCTTAAGCAAACGACTGTCGGAAATCGCACCTGACTGAAGAACAGACTCTGGAATAGGAATGGTCTTCCCAACCAGCACGTCACCACCCATCACAGGCATTCCAGGTTTGATCAGCCCATCCGTATCTAACTTTGAATAGTCGGCACGTTTCACCCGACAAATGTTGCGGTCAGGGTTTTCAAAAATCTCTCTGCCGTCCTTTGTCTGTTCCTCCATTGCCTTGTATGAGCGCCAAAAGGCGCTGCGAAAAAAACCACGCTCCACAGAAGAACGACTCATTATGATAGAATCTTCCTGATTGTAACCAGAGTAACAGGCGATAGCAACAACGGCATTGTGTCCAGCAGGAAGATCGTTGCTTCGCATATATGACATTGCCTTGGTGCGGACAAGAGGCTTCTGTGGGTAAAAAAGCACATGGGCTGTTGTGTCCATGCGCATGTTAAAGTTGGATGCGTAAATTCCCATAGCCTGCTTTCCCATAGCCGACTGATAAGTGTTACGCGGTGATTGGTTGTGATTTGGATAGGGAATAATGGAAGCACAAACACCAAGAATCATTGAAGGATCCATTTCACAGTGGGAGTAGTAGTAGTTTTTGCCCACTTCCGTCGCTGTCATTGCGATTAAGAGTGAGTCTTCCTCCTCGCAATCAACAAGCTCGACATAGCCTTTTTTCATCACACGATTCCAGGAAATCTCGCGCCTCCCACCGCCAACTCGGTTGGATGTCTCAAGAAGCTCACCAATACCGGTCTTTTGCAGCTTGATACGCGACTTTTCCACAACAAACAACGGCCGCAAGCACCTACCACCGTCAGAAAAAACTCGAATTTCACGATCACGAATATCGCGCACAATACTTACTTCATTGCTGAGCTCCCCGCCACGGCGCCGAGCACGCAGTTCACGCAGTAACCGCTCAGGGTCGCGATGAACACCAACAAGTGTCCCATTTACAAAAACCCTTGCAAGTCGCACATCTGCAAGGGCGGAAAGATCAATAGAGTGAAACCCGGTAACGCGGGCTTGCACAGCCTGCACAACTCCAGTGTGGTCGCTGCCGCGCGAGACAAGACACATAAGCGCCATATTCTTCAGCAGACCGATAGAACCGCCCTCAGGGGTCTCCACAGGGCATATATAACCCCACTGCGTGCAGTGCAAGTTGCGTGGTCTGGTCGCTTTGCTGGAGGCGGAAATAGGGTTTTGAATTCGGCGCAAATTGCTCAGCGAAGAGGAGTAGGTTAAACGATTAAGTGTTTGTGAGACACCGGTTTTGATGTTGCCTGATTTAAGATCACCAAAGTTACCTGTAGCAAGGCAACGGCGCATTCCATCTGTAATGAGACGACTGTGCAAGATGCGTCCAAAGCTAAGAACACCCCCACGGTTGGTGGAGTACTCATGAATCGTCTTTGTCATCTCCTTTCGCACCTGAACAAGAAAATGGTTTAGCTGAAAGGTAAGAAGAGAACCAGCGACATCAACGCGTTTGTGGCCCAGAAAGTCACGGTCCGTGTCCTCCCTGCGTCCAAGCGCAAGTAAAAGCAAGCGATGAACCATGTAACCAATAAAAAGAGACTTCCCCCGGTCTGCAGCGGAGTCCACGCCCATATGCGGTAAAAGATCCCGCATCAGGAGATCCTGCGCCTGGCGCTGCAGGTTTTCTCGACTGTCTTGTCTCCCTAAACGTTTGCCAATAAACCAAAGTGCCTCATCCCGGGTGAATATCTGCAGTGTGCTTGCGTCTTCCATCGACCCACGAAGCATCTCAAGCATAGCGGCATCCTTCAAATCAGGAACCACAGTTTGAAGTATCTCCTTGTCTGAGCACATGTCAAGCGCACGAAAAAGCACAAAAAGCGGGATTAGCTCATCCATTTGCGCCACACGACAAAGCACATTTTCGTATCCATGGCCGGGGCCTTTTTTCTTATACGGCATCAATAGCTGAAGTGTGCGTGGCTTGTTCAAGGAACCCTCAACAATTGACTTAATTTCACACAAAATCCCCTTTGGCCGGGTAAAAACATAAACGTGGTTCGCCGCCTGGCGCTCTTGCGCAACAAGAACCTTTTCAGTGCCACTGACAACAAAGTAGCCGCCCTGATCGTGCGGGCACTCGTTCAGTCGCGGCAGCTCATCCTCATCCTTGTTCTGCAGGTTGCAGCGCATCGACTTTAGCATTATTGGAATGCGGCCAAGCTCCATGTTTTGCAAAAATGTGCGGTAGGGCTGCTCTTCACGCGAGCGGTAGACACGGATGCCAAGCGTCACCTGCGCGTTGGCATCATACGTCATGTCGCGCAGGCGGCACTCGTTGGGAAAAAGCGGGTGCATCTCCTGCCGCCTAAAGCCCGTGGCCTCGTGCGACGGGTTTCCGATGACTACGTCCTCCAGGCTGAAGCGGTATTGGTCGGGCTCGCCATCCGACACGGCACCGGGCTCAAACTGCTCGTCTTGCCTGGGCACAATTTCCAACAGACTGCGCGCCATGCGGGGAATTCGAAGAAGAAAGTCGTTGTATGAATCAATTTGCTGGTGAACAAGGCCCTTTTCTCTAAAAAAGGAAGATATTATCTCCCAAATATCCTCACTATCAATATCAGTAGATAAGGTGCTATTATCACCCTCATCAAACTTATCAAAATGCCTCTCAGGATAATCCACAGTCTCGTTTAGCTGCAAAAGAAGCTCATCATCCATTTTTCTTTTTTTTTTTCGCTTTTCCTTCCACTTTTTCTTTCCTTTTTTTCTGGGTTTTTTGCTTACTTTTAGTTAATATCTCCTACCTGTATCTTTTTTTTTTTTTGGTTGTCGTTGTTGTTGTTATTTTTGTGTTTCTTTATTTAAAATTCCCACCCTTTTCTCTATATATCTAAGTATGCATGTCAGCAAAAAAAAAAAAAGAAATATTAAAAAAAAAAAAAAAAAAATTGGCGAGCTTTGCAAAAATATACATACATTTACAAATCAAAATATAAATGCACATAGTCCGTTGACTACCAGTGTTGCATGTAAACGTGCCGCAATAGGCGCAACATACGTATATATCTATATCTATATCTATGTGGATGTGTATGACAACTAATAATAATAACAACAATAATAGTAACAAAACAGCGCGTTTCATCGTTAAAAAAAAAAAAAAAAACAAGTAACAAACATCTATTAACATTTTTTACCGCCGTGAAGAGACAGCTCCAAAAGCTCAATGTCCTTTTTAAGTCGATATATCGCAGCCAGCTCAGTTTCTCGCAACCTCGATTGCTCCTGTCGCAGTAGCCTTTCCTTGTCCCCCAACAGACCACCTTGCTTCATAAGATTCAAGCGATGCTCCCTAATACGATCCTGCAGTTCTTCTACTTGCATGCGGCTACGTGTCTCCACCGCCTCCCGCCTCTTTTGCTGGTCCCTCGCCGCCAACTTTGCCGCATCTAAACGAGCCCGTTTCTCGCCCACACGAGCGTCACTAGCTTGCTTCTCCTCAGCAAACTCCTGAGAAAAGGCCTCAAGACTGCGCGATTGTCTTTCGGCATCCGCCGCCAGCTGCTCCACCTGCTCCTCCTGTTTGGCCACGAGCGCCCCGCGGTGCTGCAGAAGCGCAAGTCGCGAGAGCAGTGCAGACTTCTGCTGCTCCGCCGCGTGCAGCCTGCGGTCGAGGGCAAACGCCTCGCGCTCCAACTCGCGCTCCTCCGCCACCAGCGCGGCGTCCATCGCGTGCAGCTCCACCGCCCGGTCGCCCAGCGCCCCCCAGCGACCGCCGCCACCCCCACCAGTCGCGGTCGCCGCCGTCACCACCGCCGTCTGCGGCCCCGCACCGTCAATAGTGGCCGCCGTGGCCAAATTGCCCTCATGGAAGGCAAGCAACTGGCGTTCCTTTTCCGTCGCGCGACGTATTTCCTCTAGTCTTTGCTGCTGGGCAGCCCTGTAGCCTTCTATATCAAGCGGCATGACTAAATAATTTGTATGTGTAAAAATATAAATAAATAAAAATATATATATATATATATTGACAGCAAAAAAAATAAAAATAAAATAAAAAAAAAAAAAAAAACGACAAAAACACAGTGTCTGAACAAAAGAAAAAAATTATTTCTAATTCCTTCATTAGGCATATAAAAGATACACGCACACGGGCACAACAACTAAAAATGTATATATACATATATGTCATTTTATCAATTAAAGTACATGTTGTGCCCCGCAAAAAAAGAAAAAAAAAAAATTCAGTGTCATCTCACACTTTTCATTAGAATTCTGACCCTACTTCGTAATACCTAAGTGGCAATGGAAGGGTATTGGTGTCTGGGTCCTCTAACAACTGATCCGCCTCACCAGAAAATGTCATTGATTGCTTGCGAGAAAAGTTCCCATTCCCCAAACTGTCAGTATCACTTTCCTCATTGCTATACACAACGTTGCGAGTCTTGGTCGCGGTGGCCATATCAAGAAAACAGTAGTAAGCAATAAGGTACCCAATGATCAAACAAACGGTAGAAACAAAAAAAAAAGAGCACACAAACAGTATCACCATGGTACACGCAAAGCTCAAAAATGTGTATTTTAAAAAATAATATGCCAAGCCGGTAAGATGTGCATTGCTAAGAAAATTCATGCGCAACAAACGCGCCTTATTTTCGGAATTCCCTCTTTCCTGATGCAGTGTAAAGTTGATTGCGCGAATGTGTGGCTGAATAATCAACGGTGGTTTAAAACCACGATAAACAGATAAAATAACCGAAACTTCCGTGGTTTCATCCACAAGAGGAAATACACCACTATGTAGTGTACTGAGAAGCGTATTGTACAAGAAGCAAGCAAAGTTAAAAGGAAGATAGAATATATTGTTCAGCAACCAACTAAACAAGCTGCTATCCCTGCCTCCTGTATAAAATGTAAATGATGTTTCAGTTTTAAAAAGAACATTTAGTGCATCTATAGACGGCAAAGTATCCACCTCTTCAGAGAACAACACGGATGACTCCAGCACCATCGACACATCGCGGGCCACGTCCTCCCTTCTAAAGACAAGCTGCATTGTTGCGTCGTACACACATGGCGCGCCAAACATTGACCTCGGTTGCTGAAAAAGAGCCTCCACAGAAATTCCACCGCCTGGAGAAAAGAAATCCGCATGCGCACGTAAAGGGACATAAAGTGTGCTTGTCGCCACCGTGCTCCTCACGTGTTGTTCAAGCAGCGACATTTTAAATATTGACGCCTTCTCCGCAAAAGACAGCGCCAGCCGCCCATCCGTACTTTTTTCATGCACCGTAGACAAGGCAGTGTCAGTGCCGCTCTGCAGCAAAGCCTCTTTTTTTGAGAACAATGACAGCCGCGACACAACCCTGTCAATATCCTCCAGTCGCCACAAATCTGTCTCGAACGGCATTGTGTTAAAGTTGAGGGGAAAAAGCTGCTCTTCAGGGGTGTCATATAAAATGTACTGGCGTATTGCCAACGATGCCAAAAAAGAAAAAGCAACACATCCAACAATAATCAACAGCAAGGCGGAGACAACAATACATGCAGCAGAAAAAGTTAAAAAAAGCTTTTTAAGTCCTTGAAGCACAATCTGACGCTGAGTAGAAATTAAACTAAAAGTGTCGTTCCCCCAAACGTACAAAAAATCTTTGCAAGCACTACAACAGTCCTGAAGAAGTTCATAGCCCTCATTCATGATAAGCAAAGCTAAAAAAAAAAAAAAAAAAAAACAAATAAAAAACAATATATATATGTGTATATCAAACTACTCCCTCCCGCACCCTACACACACACACACACACAAGAAAAAAAAAAAAAAAAAAAAACAGTTCATATATAACTACATAAATTCAACAAACACATACGCGTAGTCACACATGTATTTGTTATTTGCCAATAAATATTGTTAGAAATTAAATAAAAAAATAAGTATTAATAGACAAATAGACCTAGAAAACATATTGACGTTAAGATGAAATATATACCGCACACAGCCTTTCCACATCTTCCTCAGAAATATGCGGATGAGCAATACACGCGTGGCAATAAACACGCAGCATTTCGGAAGATATGTTTTCAAGAGAGTTCCTCCAGTGTGTTGCTATGACCTCCTTCATTGCAATAGAAGAAAGCATGCCTTTCAGTAACTGGCTAAGTGTAGACAGAGTTTCGGTTTCAGCAGCTATATTTAAACGTTGCCCTTGAAACAACGCCACCCCTTCACGATATACCTGATGTTCCTCATCCAACAGCGCGCTGATGAGATCAAAATCCGCCTGAATATCCGCCATCAAGTTTGTATCGGTCACTATTTCGGATTTTTGCCACAGTTGTGTGTTTTTAACCAATCGGAAAAGAACCGCACGCCAACGCGATGGAAGCACCTCAAAAAAATAGTGTCCAACCCTTTCCCGTAGATAATTACGAGCAGCATCGTGACCAGAATCAAGATGTGAACTCATCTGCTATTCCATCTCTCTCTCGCTCTTTTTTCTTTTCTTTTCTTTTTTTTTTTTTTGATTGCCTGTTTGTATTGTCGCTAAAAATATACACAAAGCAAATAAATTAAAAAACAAAATAATACGCAACAAAATGCTAAAATCAACAGATAAGCATTTACACCATGGTTGTTATACTCGTAAATATATACACTCCCATAAATAAAATAAAAAAATTAAAAAAAAAAACAACAAATGATTAAACAGCATAAACTAATACTAATATATATATATATATATATATATATATTAGTATTGTAAGAAAAACACTTAAGCGGCATAAAATTTAAAAATATTATTATATATATAAAAAACAAAATTAGACACAGGTACTTTCCTTCGCTCCTTCTATCTTTTTGTTTTTTTGTTTGCCTTATTCCTCTGCAACTGCGGGGGAATACTAATGCGTGTCGAATTCGTCAGACCCTTCACCACATCGTTCATGTCGTCATTCCGAGGTCGCTTAAAAACTACTTTTTTCCTCCCGTTTTCCACGCCGCGCTGCACGCCCGTTTTTTTCCCCGCCGCTGCACTAATAGCAAACTGCGCTTCCGCCTTTTCACTCGATATTTTTTTCAGCTTGCAGACAAAAAAGCCATCCATGTTGTGAACATGAGGAAAAAAACGACGAGCGTTCTCCATCTTTTCATGAAAGCGGTGGTGGCGGTACTTTGACAGACCGGGACGCCCAAACGGCAGTCCCATTTCAACAATCTTCACATCACGTCGCCGCAGAGCAAAGTCTACAACAGCCTCGTTCTCCTCAACAAGGAAAGAGCAGGTGGAATATACGACATAGCCCCCAACTTTTGTTGCGTCAATAGCCGAAAGAAGGAGTGATCGCTGCAGCTGCGATGCCCGCTGAACGTCCTCGCATTGCTTACTTGTCTTTATGCTTTTGTCACGCGAAATAATGCCGCTACCAGTACAAGGCGCATCTAGCAAAGTGCGATCAAAGTTTTTCATCACTTTATCGTACCCAACGCCATCGTAGTTTGTAACTATCGCATTTGTCACACCAAGGCGCTGCAGGTTTGCGTTCAATGATTTTGTTCGTGCCTCACTCACGTCGTTGGCAAACAACACGCCCCTGTTTTTCATCAGCTGCGCAATGTATGTTGTCTTTCCCCCGGGTGCCGCTGCAAGATCAAGAACGCGCTCATCCTCCTGCGGTGCAAGCGCCATTACCGGCAAAAATGACACCGCTGACTGCAGCATGTAGTAACCAGCGAGGTACTCCACGGTGCCGGATATCGGTACATTCGTCTCAAAGACCTGCAGACCAACCTTTGACCACTTCTCCAGTGGCTCAACATTCACGCCACGCTTCACAAGGGTCTGCACAAGATCGCGGCGCTTTGCCTTCAAAGTGTTCACGCGAATTGTGGTCGGCCGCGGCTTCTCCATCGCCTCAAAAAACTCAACAGCTTCTGCAGGCGAGAACAGCAGCAGAATGGCGTCCGCAAGAAACTCATTGTACTCGTACAATTCCATGACGTCCGAGCGCAGCAGCTGCATGTACTCCGCGCGTGTGCGGTCCTCCTCGCGCTCCCACTTGAAGTTCGACAGCGCCCGCACCGTCTCCTGCACGCGATCCCGCAGCTCTTCAGCCGTGTGCTGCCGGCCAAGCAGCCCCACCGCCGCGTCCTCCGCGTCTTGCAGCGGCGTCAATTTCGCAATCCGCGTCCGCACGTCCGCCTCGCGCTCCATCGCGGCGTCACGGCTCTCCGCCAGCAACCGCCGGCGGTACTTCTCCGCCTTCACCTCAAAGTCGTCATCGTCGCAAATCTCGTCATCGTCAATCTCGTCCTGCTCCTCGTCGCTGGGCAGAACATCTGCAAAGTCAATTTCCTCTTCATCGGGCTGCGACAACATCTCCTCTTCTTCCTCCTCTGGAGCTGCTGGTGGGGGTATTTCCTCCGCTTTAATCGCCTTCTTTTTCTTCTTTGTTGCAGCAGCAGCAGCAGAAGCGCCTATTTTTTTGTTTGTCCTCATCGGTCCAAGAACAACAACAACGAAAAAAGCCAATACACAGTTACTTTTATAATAAATAAATATATCTGACGTATGCTTTTTATTGTATTGCTTTTTTCCAAACGCGACGCAGAATGATACTGCTATAAAATATATTTATCTATATATAGAATTAAATAACTATAAAAAAAAAAAAAAAAAACATTTCAAAAATAGAGGTAATAAAAAAACTTTTTTTAATGCCTCTAATTTTGCGTACAGTTTGCAGAAATACTTTAATTATTTTATTTTATCTATATCATTTTCACCCATGGATGCACATCTGCAAGCCCAATTCACATGTCGTCCCAACCATCTTCCACACACCAAAAATATTAAATTCACCCTCTGCAATTCACCACAAAAGCATAACAACAACTGCTGTCACACGCATTATCTATGGGACGTTTTCTGGGCTACAGTGTGGCCCTCAATAAACTCTTCAATTTTAACATGGTCTCAATATATTAGTCCTTTATACTTGTAGCCGAATCATAACCAAAAACTTTACCGTCATTTGCAAAACCATTTTGTCTGCGTAAAAAAGTTACGGTCCATCAATGCATCATAACACAAATAAATAATATATATATATATATATATATATATATATAGCAAGAAATAACCACGACAAGCGCTGTGTAAAAAAAATTGCTACAATAAAAGTATTTGCAAAATGCGCCCTCAGTACGGTCTTAAGTACCAAGTAACAAATATATGTATATATATAACTACCCACCCGCAGCTATCACCAAGTGACCAGCTCATTAACTACATAATGCTTGCAAGAAGTCATTATTTGAAGCACTGCACATATCGCCAAATAAAGTAATATATAAAAAAACTACCACACAGTGCCAGCTGACATTGTGGTTTGTAATAACCGTACGGGTCATTCACCATCTGGCAAAAAGTAACTATATCAAGACGTTTCAACAACTCCCCATGCCCCCACCCCCCAAAAAAAAAGCCCTTTTTGATTTTTTAGTTCAAAACCGCATCACTAAAATCATCCACAATGACAAGTTACCAAAACATTGTTGTAAAAATTGCCCGTTATGACAAAAATATCCCCGTGTAAAACCAACTTATTAACAAAAACTCATCCAGTATTGATTTAGCAATACAATCCAGGCCTAAACTGTGGCAATAATAAAGAAAACAGTCAAAAAAAATTAAAAAAAAAAATTGTTCAACAAACAAAATCATACTCCTTTTCACCACCCATCCATGGATAAACAAACAAACAAGAACAACAACAACAACAAAAAAAAAAAAAAAATGCTCACCCAAACCAAATGCAAAATTTTCTTGTTGTTTTTTACAGCTTTATAATTCTTTTTTCCCTTACTTTTTTTTTTTTTATTTACCAATATTTAACTAAATCAATTTTTTTGTACAAGAGAACACACAACTGTTAAATGGCTGTATCAGGGCCTTTCAAAAGTGAAAACGTCTTTGTCTTGTTATCCTTCCCACAGGACGCAATCTGTGACCCCCCTGCGTACGTTACGTCCAGCACCCCGTCGGTGTGCATCGTGTCCAGCGTGAGCAGCGCCGCGGCCTGCGAGCGAAGGTCCCAAACCCGCACGGTGTTGTCCTCGCTGGCGGTGGCAAAAAGATGGGACCCCCCGCGCTCACCCTCGTCGCGACGCCACAACCACGTCGCCGCGTACAGCCACTGCCGGTGTCCGCTGAATGTCCGCACGACGCCCTTCTCGCGCGTGTCGTAGAGGCGTGCACGGTTGTCGGTGCAAGCCGCAATTATGAAATCCCCGCCGCCACCAGCCGGCTTCACTGCAAGCCCCTGAACAGGGTGATCACCGTCGTGACTCGACCGCATAACACCCTGCTCAACGCTGAGCCCCTTCACCCTGCCATCAAGCCCGGCAGAATACACAACGGACGACCCACTTGTCGGCGAAAACCGACATGAAAGAACGGGGCGCGTGTGGTCGGTAAATGACAACAATGGCGCCTTCGACTCCGGTAGCGTTTCCGTGTCAAGCAGCTGCGACCACTCGAATACTTTTACGGTGCAATCCCACGATGCACTCGCAAGGTGCAGACCGTCTACAGGTGATACGTCGACAGAGTCAACTGCATCCATATGCGCTTTCACCACCCCAAACGAGAAAAACTTTGTCGCATTGCTGTCAAATTTCCACGCCATTACACTGCCGTCCTTGCTACAGCTGACACACATAAAGTCAGCAGCAAAATCCTCGCGCTTTCTTTTCCGCACAAAATCACCTGACGTCCTTGTAAACAAATCTGGCGACGCAGGATGCACACATACCTCTTTTATACACTCGGTGTGATATGTGCCAACTGCAAGACAGCTTTCCCCATCCCAAAGACGCAAACAGTAATCATATGACCCTGTCAAAAGCAAATCAGCGCGGCCACAAACCGGCACACGCACGCTACTCACCCAATCATCGTGGGGAAGAAGCGACCCCTCCTTCGCCTGCAAAGCGGGCGTGTACTCGATATTGAGCAGCTCCTCATAACCAATACCGCGACGGTAAAGAAACTTCCGAAGGGACGTCGATATGTATTCATCATTTAAAAAAAAGTCAAATAACTGACCGTCCTCCTCAAGAACCGTCTGTAAAAGGGTATTGAGTCCGTCAGGAAGAATGTCCAGTGGTACTGAATACGACTGTTCGGGCATAGCCTTTGAAAAGCTTGTAGTAAAAAAGGTCACCATGACTTGACCACCATGTGCGTCTGTCGCATTCCAACCATTCCGGACAGCGTCTGTTGACAATTCTGCTTTAAGCATAAACACAACGCAAACTTTATTGGTCCTCTAAAACAAAAATAATAACAATAATAATAAAAACAAAAAAAAACAAAAAAAAAAATTAACGTGGCAATGGCAAAACAGGCACCACAAAAAAAAAAAAAAAAA
>JAWVMR010000152.1:0-16774 GCA_036321205.1 Trypanosoma caninum | reverse complement strand
ATGTATACATGTATATGTTGCTGATGTGGCAATAACATTTAATTATGTTGATGTTTTTTTTTTTTTTTTTTTTTTTTTTTTTTTGGGTTGGTTTTTTTTTTTTTTTTTTTTTTTTTTTTTTTTTTTTTTTTTTTTTTTTTTTTGCTTTTTGTGTATGTTTTTTTGCGCATTACAAATGATAATAAAATAATTATAAGCATATATGTTTATTTTTTATTTTTTATATATTTAGCGTTGTAGATGCAGACGCCAAGTGAGGGAGATGTGACTCGCCGGGAAGCTCTAAAACTACGTTTGGAGGAGCATGCGCATTGGAAAAAGACTTTTTTTCAAAGCAGACCACCGCCGGCGTTTATCCCAAAGTGCCGTCGTCGACACGAGCCGATTGCTGGAGCACCTGTTCATGTGTTTTACAGACGCGCACTTGAGCTTGCTAGGACCGAGAATAAACAGTCCTCTGCGTTGCCTCCACCAGAGGCTGCTGTGGTGGTTGAGTCAACGGGTGCTGCGGTGAAAAGGGATCTTTGGGTGCAGCGGATGGCGCGCGAGATGGACCGCCGCGATCCGTACACTGATGTGAAGGTCTGCACTGACCCCAGACGAACTGTAGTGATGTCGGGGCTGCACCGAAAGTCTGTTGAGGAGGACATGCGCCTGTTTGGCGAGCAGTTTGGGTGCGTTCTGAGCGTGCGTCTCATCCGCGACAACAGGGGGAAGAGTCGCGGTTATGGGTTTGTTCAGTATCGGCTGGAGGCGGAGGCGCGGAAGGCGGTGGGGAACAGTCGCAGACGGCGGCTGCATGGTCACGCTGTTGTAATGGAGATGGAGCGGGGGCGGCTGGAACCGGGATTTTTGCCAAAGCGTATGGCTGAGGCCCAGCGTTACCGTGAGGCGGCACTATCGTCAGAGCTATGTTCATCGTTTTCTGGGAAAAAACGTCAACGCAGCGAATGTTGTGAGTATGCGCAAATTGATGCGAGGGTGCAAGGTTCTGCGGCGCCGGTGGATAGCAGCCGTGACGAAGTTGATGCACTTTTGTATGACATTATGAATCTTGCGTAATATACTCTTGCAATAGCCAAATAAATATATATATATAATTAAATCTATATATGTATATATATATTATGCTGTTATTATTTATGCGAGATGGTATGGGTTTGAAAAAAAAAAAAAAAGGTTAAAAGAAGTTGGTGATATGCAAGGTTTATTTATATATATATATATTTATTTTTTTTTTAGAATAATCATAAAGGAGAAAAATGTTGAGACGAGATGTGGTGGAATGTGATAATATTGATTTCGGGGGTTGTTATGCATATATCTATATATATACATATATATTTGTGTGTGTGTGCGTGTGATCCCTCCACCAACTTTTTTGTTTTTTTTTATTTACATTTTGACACTTGACTGAAAGCGGAAGAGAAGAAACAATGCACGTCTACTCAGTTCAGCAAATTCTTGATATGCGCTCTCTGTATAAAGAGCCACCTTATCCTGGATTTTCACTTGCAGAAGCATATCGACGGAAAAAAATGACGCAGACAAAGCTTGTTCGAGGCCCTAACGCGTGGGCTGCCAACGGGTCGGCCAAGTCCGCAGAGGAGTGGGTAGAGCGACTTGTGCAAAGTTCTTTAAACAAGTTGAGTGCAGCGAATTTTAATGGAGTGGCAGCAAAGTTGCATACGCCTATTATTTTTTCTGAGGAGGGCACACTGAAGAAAACCGTGGGGCTTATTTTAAAGAAGGCTCTAGACGAGCCAGAAAACAGCAATCTTTACGCGCGTGTTTGTTACGAGCTTGCCGAGTTTGAGGTGAGTCTTAGTGGGACGAAGCAGTCTGCTAAGGGCAAGAAACACTCAATGCTGCGAAATGCGGTTGTGAACATTGCGCAGGAAGAGTTTCAGAATAGGCGGGAAATGCCGTCTGTTGATGGGCTATCGAAGGAGGAGATTGAGCAGCGGTATGCATCATTTATGCGGCGTAAGCGGGCGAATATGAAGTTTATTGGGGAATTGTTTATGTGCAAAGTGCTTTCCCACAATACGATGATGAGTATTATTCATACCATTATGCAGGAGGCGGAAAAAGGTGGTCATCCTACGAGTGAAGATATTGAGTTTCTTACAGAACTCCTATGGACAATAGGCGAACGCCTTGACGCCGTTCCTGAGCTGTCTTCAAAGATGGACGACTACTTCAAACTTTTGAACGTCTTGAAAGACCAGAAGAAGGTGTACCCTCCGCGTATCTGTTTTAAAATGCTTGATCTTATTGAGCTGCGAAGCAAGTTTAAGTGGGAGCGACGCGCGACTGCCGTTCCTCTTTCTTCTTGTTCTTCTTCTAAGGTTAACTCAACAGCGCAGCGAGAGCCATTGCGTGTTACTGATAAGCTTCTTGCAAAGTCTGTTTTGCCACTCAACACGGCGGCTGCCTCTACCAGTGGCGGAAAGAAAGAAAAACAGGCTGTTTTGTCCATTCCTGTATCTTCCGCCGCTGCGGCTGGGGTGGTACCAGCGGCTCCAATGAGCAAAGTTGCCAGTGGGGAGAGTTGGAGAAATGTTGTTAAGCATTCAGCGAAGCCAGCTGTGCCAAAGACTCCACAAGAAACTGAGACAGTCTCGTTTAAGGCTTGTGTGCACTCAATTTTTAACGGATGGGTAAGTGAGTGCACAAATGACTTTATGCCTGAGTGGATGGACAGTTTTTCTCAATGCGAACAGACCTTTGAATCGGAAGAAGATCTTTGCAAGGCTGTGGCAAAGGAGGTGGTGCGGTATGCTTGTATGACGACAAAGAATCAGGCGCAACTTGAGGCAAGTAGTTTTCTTGTAGTAGGTCTTTATATGGCAGATGTTGAGGTCTTTGATGGCTTTGCTATGGCTCTGGCCTCTGCAATTGAAGAGGGCATCCTGGAGGATGTGCCAAAGTTTAGCGAGCGTTTCATTAACATGCTTCGAATTACATCTGGTGAAAATGCTGTTGAGAATGTGTACTATGACGCCGCGAGGGTTTTGTGCACTTCGTACGGCATGATACGGGACCCGGACGCGTCTGTGATTGACACGCTAATGGAGTTTTGGGGAAAAATGCCGAGCCCGGCAGTGGACGAAAAAATACTTTTTCCACTTCCCGTTTTGCAGTCGCTGGTGGAGATGTCGACCGACGGCCAGGCCCCTCTTGTCGGCCGCATCATTTCATCGCTGCACGCCAGTGGGCTTGTGGACGACGAGACAGTGGGGCAGTGGCTTGCGATGCCGGCAGAGGGCGCCGCCGCTGACGTTGTTGATACGTATAAAAAGGTGTCAAACTGTTGTTAACATCAGGCATATCATCACAGCACCTAAATTGGCGTTTAAAGAAATGCACGCATGCATAACGATAAGAAAACACAATCTCCACCACCACCACCACTCCCCCAAAAAAATAAATAAATAAATCAATAAAAACATTACGGAAAAATAGAATGGCTGCTCAAAAAAAAAAAAAAAAAAAAGTTTATAAAGAGAAAAGGAAAAGGGCAGTGAATATGGATGATGGGAGAATATGTTACACGAGAGGACTGCTAGATTAATTTTTTGATATATATATATATATATATATATATATATATATATCATTTAAGAAAGCACCCAGAACAAAAACTGCCAAAAAAAAAAAAACAACAACAAAAAAAAAAAAAATAATAATAATAAAAACTCTAAGGGAGAAAGCATACAAAAAAGTTAAACATAAAACAAAATTAAAAGCTAAAATATATTCTTGTTGTGAATATTCAAAAGAACGAATAAAAAGTATGAGAGCTGTTATTGTTTATTTGTTGGTGGATTGCTGTTTTTTTTTTTTTTTAGTTGTGCGTGTATGACATGTTTTTTTTTTTTTTTTTTTTGCTGTTGTTTTGTGTTGCTTTTATGCTCTGGCTTTTTGTGGTCATGTGCTACACATGCAGTTACATTTTTAAAAGGGTTTTTGACGGTTGGTTCAGGTAAATAAGTTAACTGAATATAAATTAATATATAAACAAATAAAGATAGCTAATTATTATTATCTAAGAGAAAAAGAAAATATATATATATATATATACTAATGAGTGCGGGGATTTTTCGAGTTTTTGCTGCCGGAGTGGCCGTTGCATCTGCCGGTCTTTATAGCTGCTGTTTTGTTGTCCGGCCTGGTGAGGCTGCTATTCTTTACAACAAAATTACCGGGCTTAAAGATTCTGTGTATCTTGAAGGGCTGCAGTTTCGCATTCCGGGATTAGATGACATCAACTTATTTAACATTCGTATCAGGCCCCGTGTGCTGCAGACAATGACAGGGACAAAGGACCTCCAAATGGTGAACATCAGGTTGCGCGTTTTGTTTCGTCCAGACTCCCAGCGTCTGCCGCAGATCTACCGCTCATTTGGCAAGGATTACGACGAGCGAATTCTTCCCTCTGTGAGCAATGAGATTCTTAAGGCTGTGGTGGCAGAGTACAAGGCGAAGGAGTTGATTCAAAAACGCGATGTAGTCTCTGGTCGTATTTATCAGCTAATGCAGGAGAAGGTGTCTCAGTTTGGTCTTATTTTGGAGGACCTTTCGCTTGTGGACATCCAGTTTGGCAAGGAGTTCATGATGGCCGTAGAGCAGAAGCAGGTTGCCCAGCAGGAGGCGGAGCGTTTCCGCTACATTGTGCAGGAGAATGAGCAGAAAAAACTTGCGGCAATTGTGCGTGCGGAGGGAGAGGCGGAGGCGGCGCGTCTTATCTCGGAGGCAGTGAAGCGCTCGGGTCAAGGACTGCTGGATTTGCGACGCATTGAGGCCGGGGTGGATATCGCCTCGCAGCTGGTGCCGTTGCGCAATGTGACGTTTTTTCCAGATAAATCTAACGCGCTTTTTAACATGAGAAACGTGGCCAACTGAGACTTGCGTACTGCTGGTTCGCTTATATAAAAAATGTTTTTTTATCTCTCCTTTTTTTTTTTTTACTCTTTTGTGTGTGTGTTTTTGCAGGTCGCTGGTGTGTGAAGGGGATGATTTTGTTACCAGATACAGGTCAGAAAGAAAAACAAAGCAAAATTAAAGGGAGAATTTCTGGTTGTGTCAACTTTGAACACGAAAGATATTCAGGGACATTGAATAGTTGTAGGCATGTATCGTTTATTATTACTATTATTTTGAACTTATAATGATGATAAAGTTTTTGTCATTAATTTACTTACGTGCTTGTTGCAATTTTTTTTTTTTTTTTTTTTTTTTGGACGCCAGGGCAATAATTACAAAAAAATGAAAAGAAACAGTATAATATATATTATATATGGAGACGCATGAATGTTTGGAGGTATTATTATTATTATTATTATTATTATTTTGATGCTGACAAAGATAAACGTTAATACGTATATATATATATATATATATATATATATATATATATGTACTGCTATAACTACTAATATAAGATGTTGTTTGCACTTTTTATTTTTGCTTTTTAAGCGCGACAACAACAACAAAAAAAAAAAAAAAAAAAAGAAAAAAGAAAAGAAAAGAAAAGGAAAGGAAAGAATAAAAGAGAAAAGGAAATGACAAAACTAGATGTTGTGTCGCTACTTGGCAGCCGTTTGGGCGAGGGGCTTTACGCAACCTCGGTTACGGTGATTATGAATTGTATCGTTGTTGTTGGCACTGATGCGGGTTGCATTCTTGCCTTTTCACGGCCAGGGAATGAGGCTGATGTGGACGATGCTGGTGTTTGTGTGTACGGTCAGGCCCTTCATCATGGTCCAGTTTATTCTTTTTCCGTGTCAACATCTCATTTTTTTGCTTCTGCAGGCTATGATGCGGCGCCAGTTGTGCAACCTGTTTTTAATCTTTTGACGAACGGAGCTGAGAAGGTATGCCGTCTGTCGGGCCACACACTTCCTGTGGTGGCGATGACGTTCTTCTCGACAGGAACATGGTTAGCAACAACCAGTTTGGATGGTCGTTTTATTATTTTTGACGTGGTAAACCGTTCCTTTTTATGTGATTTAAGGGTTGGTTTTTCTGTGCGTTGTCTGGCTCTTTCACCAGACGAGACAACGTGTTTTGTTGGTGGAACACAATTTGCCCGCATTGACATGTACAATAATGATCGTCCAGTGGATCCACTAACTCGGCGGAGTTCCCCATTATGGCTGCAACGCTACATGTGGTCGTGCGACGGCGAGAGTTTTGTTGCGGAAGCACCTGAAGATCTTTTTATTGCGCAGATAGTTGTGGCCCACGATAAAGTTACGGCGGTTTTCCGACCACTCGGGGTCTCCCCTAATAGCACTGGTGGTGGTGGTGGTGCAACAGCCACTTGGTCTTATAGTGCCTCGGATTTCTGGTTGTCCCGCAACTTTTGCCGCGTGGAGGACGGGCCGCACGTTGGGGCGGAGACGCAGCTGCCACCATTTAGTCAAATTTATTTGGAGGACACCGGGAAGGACGCGTTGCCGGTGAAGAGGGCGCATGACGGGTGGGACACATGGCGGCAGGTCCGTGTGCGGTTGGCGCGTGGGCCGTCCTTGCTGCCGGCGGCGGGCGTGGGGAGCGCTGCTGTCGATGGGTCTGCCGATGAATGCCTTGCGAGCGAGAAAGAGCGCGGACGTGCGCTACAGGCAGAATGTGATGAGCTTGTTTCTCTCTTAAGGGCAATCATGAAAAGTCGAAAAAAGAAACGACTGCAGGCATCTTCCACGCTTTGATGTACGGAGGGATGTGAGTTAGCGGATGTCGGCGGGTGGATGGGGAACAAAACAAGGTTTCTTTTTTATGTTTTTTGTTATTACTAGTATCATTATATATATATATATATATGTATATTTTATATTTACACATATATTTTGCAAGTTTGTCAGTTTAAAAAAAACTGCGACAACCATTATTACCATTTTTTTTTTTTTCAGTTTTTTGCTGCGCGCCAAACGCTTTTATGGAGGTTGAATCATTAAATCACATATGTTCACATATCAAAAAGATATGCTTAGATAATATGCATATATAATTCTGTATGTTTATTAGTTGCTTTTATTTGAGCCACTTTGGCCTAGTAACAGGTTTAAGAAGACTAGAATGACCACTGGCTGTGATGTTGCTTTATGCCCAAACTTGGTTGCGTTGGTTGGGAGGCATGTGGCGAGCGAACTTCTTGAAAAGTCTGGGGGTCTGGTCAATCTTGCCCGACTTTCCGACGCGGCGCTTCGCCACATTGGTCTTGATGACAAGGCCCAGTTCCACCGCTCCAACCATTTACATGCCGGCTGCATAGCAGAGGCACCTGTGTTTGTTGAGTTCTTTGGCACCGACGAAGTGCGTGCTGACGACATGCAGGCGGCAAAAAAAGCGCTTGGGATTTTGGCACGCAAGTGCAGTATTGTCGCAAAGGCGGATCTTTCTGGAGGCACAGCGACTGCTGCTCTTGGTGAGAGCGAGTTGAAAAAGCTGAGGCATGCGTTTGAGGTCTTATTGGCGGAGGGGAAAGTAAACAGCGTCGACACACAGGCGCTTCCTGTGCCCCACGTGTTTGTGCGCAATGAGGAGGGGAGGAAAAAACGCGGTGGACGAAGGGAGTTCCGAAAACAACAAGCTCAGAGGGAGGTGCCTGGTGCTCTTGAACGTGCTGTTGCACATGTGAAGATGGGCGTCAGTGAGGAGGAGCAGCTACAAAGACTTATGCAGCGCAGTGACGTGCGTGCGCAGGTGATGAGTGAAGTGGCAAAGAAACCAGAGAAGAAGAAACGCCCTCGTGACGCCGAGGTTGATCACGAATACAGCGACTTGATGCAAATTCGGCTTTAGGAATTTTTTAGTATAACCCTCAGTGTGAAGAAGGGTTTAAATGATAAACAGTTTATACGCACGTTTTTTTTTTTTCTTTGTTGTTGTTGTTTGTTTACAGTTATGCTACATATATATATATATATATATATATATATATATATATATATATATATATAGATAGATAGATGGATAGATAGATATATATTGCTCTTAAACTTAATATTGCACTTTTCCCAAAAAAAAACCCCAAAAAATTTTTTTTGTTGAATTAACAACAACTAATACACACACACACATATATATATATATATATATATTATATGTTTTTTTGTATGCATGTATGTATGAGATTACAGAAAGAGATAAGTATAATAAACGCCATGGATTTACCTTTTATATCTACATGTTCAGATTTTTCAGTTTATTGCCGTGACTGGAATGCTGAGTTTCAGCTGGCGTGGGAGATGGAGGACAACACGTTGGAGCAGGCGACGAGCCGCCACCGGGCGATTTCTCAGATTGAGAGGGAGTTTGCGGCGGAGGCTGCCCGCACTGTGAAGCAAATCGTGACGCTTGCGGACGACGGGCCGCGGGAGCTGCCGAAGTTTTTGCAGTGCTACCGCGTAGACAACATTTTTTTCCGCGTGCTGCCTGACAGCCGCTCGGGGCGCAACTACCTGGCGTCGCTGCGCGGTGTGTTGCAGAGCCGCACCCGTCTGCTGGCCGTGCCGCTCTCGTGCATGTTCTTCTACCGCGGGATGCCGGTGCTCGCGCAGGCGCTTGTGCCGATGCCGCGGCAGCCCACCAGGCTCTACGGCGCGGACTCCACCAACGACAAGGAGGTGGAGGCGGAGATTCTGCACATGGCGGAGGCTCTCAACATACCATTTCCTTTGTGTGTTATATGCAATGTTTATGATGGGTTTGATGGCCGCTATTATTGCACGTTAACAAACACAGCGACTGTTCCTGTTTTTGATTCAGTAACAACTAGTAATTGCCCTATAAAACGCCTGGAGATGCTTCTTTGTTGCTCTTTTGTGACGCAGGGACCGGAGGATGTGCTTTCGCTCCTGAAGACTCCTCAGGTTCTGGACGCACTGGCCCAGTTGAATGGCGTTTCACAGCATGCTGTGCAGGAGCAGTTATGTGACGTTCTTCACTTTTACGGTATTAATTTTTGCTTTTTAAAACAAGTGCTGACATTTTTTGCTAAATTTTCTGGGGGGAATTTAGAGGCAGTGATGGGACTTGAAACATGTGTTATGCTAGAGATGATGGCGCGGACGATCAAGCAGGAGTTTTATTTGCGTCTTCAGGCAAATCAATTTGTTTATGATTCTAAGGGGTTGCGAAAAGTAATTGTGCATCACATTACTGATTGTTTAGACGGGAGGCGATTTAAAATGTTTTTTCTTCCTGTGCTTATGCGAAAGTATGACATTACTTTTGATGATAAGCACCTTATTGATCTTTGTGACAATTTACGTGCCAATAAACAGAATGATATTATTTTTCGCTTTCTTTTTCTTGTTGGGGCAAGATGGCCTTTTAAAACGGAGCCAAATGCGGAACAAATTTTGTGGTCTCCCAAGGTTCAGGCGACTGTCGTGCCGGCAATTACTGACCCTTGCGTTGCCATTTCTCTTGCCCATCAATACAAGAAAATGAGAGCAACATCTAGGCATATTTTTGCTTTTCGTTTGCCTTTGCAGGTCAAGGTTGCTTTTTGGGAGGGCAGTATTGACAAAGCGGTGCAGTATGCACGCTATATTACTGAGGTAGAACGGGCGCGACATGGTGAGGACTCTTTTTCTTATTTGTATGCGCTGCGTGATAGGTGCAAGCTACTTTTTGCTGGAAATAATGCAGAGTTTTTGTCAGAAGGTTGTGTTTTGCTGGAGGAGCTGCTGAAGCTGTTTTGCGAAAAGGCATGCGTGCTTACACAGATGCGTTGTTGCATTGAAGCTGCATGTTGGCTGTTGGGAGTTGCTAATACCGAGGAGTTAAAAATGCATGCGTTACAGCTTTTTTTAGCGGCCAGTCGTGTGACACCTGAAAAACTTTGCAGTGGTTTTGGAGCGTGGCTGTTTATTCGCCCCTATATGGGCGTTGTTCGCTGCAAACAGGCGATGCGACCAGAGTTTTTTGTGGATGTCTTGAGTCTTGCGCATGACGCTAAAAGGCTTGCGAATGTTTTGTTTCCCGCTGATTGCATTGTGGAGTACTTTTGGGAGCTTGGCATGGAGTTGTGCTGCGACAAGCGATACGAGGAGGCGTTGAGCACTTTGCAACTTGCGTTGAACATGCGGAGGAGGGTGTTTCGCTCCCAGCTGGATATTGATGCGTTATCACGGGATGTTATTGCCGTGTACCGGGAGTGGAATCCTGAAAAATACGGGGATTACTGCGATAAACTTCTTGCTACCACTTTGGATCAACTTTTGCGGCCTTTCGAGGATCCCACAGACCCGGCAAATTGCTCATAGTTGTTTTCTGCATCGTTTTGGCGGTATTGTTGGTGCTTGCAATGTGTTTGTTTGTTTTGCTTTTTGTGGCAGCTCTTTTTTTTTTTTTTTTAACTAACCGTATTTTGTAGTATATATAATTTTTATTTATGTATAGATATTTTTTTTGCGTTATATCTTTGGAGTTTTTTTTTGTTATTATTAATTAATATGTGTATGCTCGTTTGTGAATTTGCGTTGGGCGTCATAATTATTACTTTATTACTTAAAAAAAAAAAAAAAAAGTGCTGTTAGCTCAAATATATATATATATATATATATATATATGTATATAATAATAATAATAATATTAACTTTTATTGATATTTTTTACGTTTTGTTGCTATTGATTGATTTCTGTTGTCATTTTGCAAGTTTTGTTTTTATGCGTTTTTATTTATTTATTTTTGTGTGTTTTGTTTTGTCTGTTATCTTTTATTATTATTATTATTATTTTTGCTTTGTAATCTTTTAGATTTTTATCCTAAGTTATATTAGTACGGTTTATTAGGTATCTTACGGTATAATATATATATTTATAATTGGTGTGTATATAGGTAGTTTTTTTTTTACAATTAGTTTGGTTATTATTTTATTTTCTTTTATTAGTATTATTATTCCTATTATTATTATTTATTTGTTTTTTTTTGTGCTTGTGTTTGCATTGCCTTTGAACTGGACTGGAAATTTGTCGTGCGCAAACCGTAGAACCATATCACTTGGAGAGGCAGCGAAACATCATGTTCGCCGGCGAGCCTAGCGCCACGCGGACCATGTCTGCTGCTTCGCGCTCACAGACGACAAGTTATGGCTCTTTGAGGACATCATCGGTGAGGCACCACAGTGCGCTTGAGGCGTCCCGGCATCGTCTTTCGATCAGAAAAAGTGCGGCGTTTCCGATGCAACAGACTGCGCCAAAGGCTTTTCTTGCGTCTTGCGCTGAGATTACGCGACACGGAAGGGACTGGAATGCTGAGTTTCAGCTGGCGTGGGAGATGGAGGACAACACGTTGGAGCAGGCGACGAGCCGCCACCGGGCGATTTCTCAGATTGAGAGGGAGTTTGCGGCGGAGGCTGCCCGCACTGTGAAGCAAATCGTGACGCTTGCGGACGACGGGCCGCGGGAGCTGCCGAAGTTTTTGCAGTGCTACCGCGTAGACAACATTTTTTTCCGCGTGCTGCCTGACAGCCGCTCGGGGCGCAACTACCTGGCGTCGCTGCGCGGTGTGTTGCAGAGCCGCACCCGTCTGCTGGCCGTGCCGCTCTCGTGCATGTTCTTCTACCGCGGGATGCCGGTGCTCGCGCAGGCGCTTGTGCCGATGCCGCGGCAGCCCACCAGGCTCTACGGCGCGGACTCCACCAACGACAAGGAGGTGGAGGCGGAGATTCTGCACATGGCGGAGGCTCTCAACATACCATTTCCTGACGGCATGCTTGAGGTGTATGCAGGGTTTGATGGTCGTTTTTACATGACTAATTCAAACTCAACGTTGACCCCCCTTTTTCTTGATGACACTATTATGAAACGTCAAGAGATGCTTCAGTTGTGTGACAATGTTTTGGATGGTCATGATGACACTCTTGCTTTGTTAAAAAACACTGATGTTTTGGACGTTATTGTGGGGTCCTGTATGGACAGCGGGACTCAAACAGTCGTCGATTGCCTTAAAAACCTGTGCGAGGTTTTACATTCCTTTGGCATAAACATGTGTTTGTTAAAGCAGGTACTTAAACAGATAACTGCAAGTGGTAAATATAATTTGGCGACGCTTACAACGATAAAGGAATTAATATTTGTAGAAATGATGGCACGTTCTGTGAAACAAGAATTTTATTTAGAAGTGCAAGGGAAGCGTGTTGCTTATGATGATGAGATTTTAAATGCAACGCTTTCAAAACATATGGCCGCAGCTTTCACCAGTGTTGATGTATTTCAGACTCGCTTTCTTGAAGTTGTGGCAAAAAAATATGGTGTTGTCGACGAAGACAATGACATTATAATGGGACTTACCAATGTGCGTCTGGGCAGAAAGGCAGATATTGTGGCTCGTATTTGTGCACTGGTTGGTGTGGCCATTGATAAATCGCTCGGTAACTCTCCTACAATGAAGTGGCATATAAATATCAACGCAAGTGTTCTTCCAAAGCTAATAGATCCAAAGCAGGTGCGTTTATTGGCTGAAAAATACTGTGTTGTTATCACGCGACCTGTTCATCGCTACGCATTTTGTTTTCCAGTACGTTGGAAAGTGGCATGCTGGGAAGGATATTATGATACAGCTTTGGATTTTGTGCAAGAAACTGCCATGGCTCAGCGGGAGCGTTGCGGCGAAAATTCTATTGTATCATTATACTCTAAATGGTTTGTCTGTGAGGTTTGTTTTGCAACCATGCAAAAAAAATCAGTTGCTGAGGGGAGAAGTTTGTTTCCTGGTGTGATGCGGGGGTTTGAAGAGTTAACATGCCTTGTGACACAAGCTCGTCGCCACATTGAGTATGGATTTTGGCTTTTGCGTGTGGCTCTAATATATCAATTAGATGAACTTGTCACCTATCGCAGTTGTATAGAAGAGGCAGTGCACCATTTTTACAGAGCTATTGAAAAACTGCCAGTATATCTTAAAAGTGAACATGGTTCTTGGCTTCATCTTCAACCATACAAGGGGCTTTTACAATGCAAGCAACTACTTCCATCATGTTCAGTTAACACAAAAGAGCTTGTGGAACGCTCTGTTGAACTAAGCAACATTGGATGGGCCTCAGATTTTTTTATGTCATATTTATGGAATTTAGGTCTTTTGCTTGGAACAGAGGGTCATTACGGTGGTGCCATTCGTGTTATACTAACAGCTATTACGGTTGGTAAAAAAAAACCGACTGTTGCATTTGATCTCCCTATGCTAATGATGGATGCTGCACGTATGTACAGAGCGTGGGACCAAGAAAAGTACAGTGAGTACTGTTTAACGTTAATGAGGGAGGCCGCTGAAAAGACAGGGGAGCTTTTTGGTGTTTGTAGTAGAGAGTACGCTGTAATGTTAAATAACAAGGGCGTGCTGGAAATTGAGCTCAACCGTTTGACTGATGCTGAAGAGACGCTGAAAAATGTTCAAGATGTTTTTGAAAAGGCTGATGTGCCTGAAGATGATCCTGAATTTAAGGCATATCTTGAAAATCTTATTTGTCTTCAGCGGCATCTTTTGGCACAGCCTGTGATTATGCGAGGATTTTTGCGAAGATATCCTTTTCTTTCAAGTTTTGCAGAAGGGTTTCCTTTTACTCATGTAAGACCTTTAGAGGATGCCGTTTTTGTTGGTCTTGCACACAAGCGGGCACATATCAGTAGTGAACACCCAGAAGCTAAACCGCTGGAAAGAAAGATGAAGGAGCGCCTGTGGGAATTGCTTCGTTTTATACAGGAGGGTGATTTACTGAAGCGTTATTCATTTTTGCCAGGGACAATTAATGGCATACCAACTGCTGGTTTGCGGCTTGAAGATGATGCGCTATTTTTGGAGTTAACTTCCTCATTACAGCGCAGCAAAAATGGTAGTGAGATTAGGGAACTAGAGCGCCGTATTTGTGATTATGTTGTAAAAAAAGCAAATGACACTGCTTTTCAGTGGGATTATATGAATAGACGTGAGGACGACTTTAATAACGCACACGGAGCATATGTAAACTTGATGCTTCCTATTCCATGGCTGTATGTTTTGGAAGATGAGCGGTTTAATAGTTTAACAGATGAATTACAAGAATGTGTAAAAACGCAAGCACCCGCAGTGCGAATTCAGGCAATTCAGGAGAACATGGCCAGGCGTGTATTAGACATGGAAGAAGAGACGTTTCGCTGGCGGACCGAACTTGAACGGTTTTTGTCACCTTCAAAGCTTTACTCGGTCCCCTTGCGGGATTTAATAGAGGACCAACACTTGCTAGATCTACTTTTGATACGTCGATCAGCCTCATCAAACGATGATATCTCTGTTGACGCAATTGACATCAATATACGCAGCAAGCTTGCGTCTTTGTGGGAGCGTGCCTATATCACCCGCCTATGCCTGGCCGTTGATGACGAAGAGTTATACAGGGAATTTCCATTTCTTGTGGAGATGCCACACCATCAGCGTTTGTCAACACTCCTTCTTTATGAAGACCCAACTGTCTCGAATCTCATTTCGCGGTTACGAAAAAAGGAAAACAATAGCCATTTGCAAACAGAACTTGCTGGAGCCGTTAAGGTAATAGCGGCGCGGCAGCGTGATGCTAGAGAGCTTAAAAAATGGTATTATGATATTGATCAAGTTGTTTCTGGGGCAATAACTCTTCAAAGTGCTCCGAAAATTCGAGATGAGTATTATATACAATTATGGCAGCAACGAAATATTCTCAAGGCGCGGCACGCGGAGAAATCCCCTCAGATGGTAAAACTAATGCATCAAATGGAGCACAGAATACTTCAAATGAACTCGTGGATGCGGAAAGTAAGCGCTAATTGCTATCGGCAGCGACTTTATATAGAGGCAAGATACCCATTTCTTTCCCGCCGTTACGAAGGGTATACTTTGGAAGCTCTTTGCATTGAAGAAGACGAGGAGTTTATGTCTATAATTGAACAACGAAGGCAGCTTATAACATCACCAAATGCATCATCAGCTGAAATTGAACGTCTTCATCACCAGGCTGATGATTGTGTGGCGAGAATCGCTTTTAATCGTATTAAGCAAATCGAACGGATGTGCAAACAATATCCTTTTATCTCTAGCCGATTGGAGGGTGTTGAAACCGCGACTATTCATTTAGAGGAGAATGAAATATTTCAAAACAAATTGGTTTTCTACTTGCAACATTCTCAATCTAACAGCCATGAAAGCGAAGTACGCTGTCGACGACTTGTGCGAGAAATGCAGAACATTGCACTTGCGACAGCACGCGAAATTGGCATCCGCAAATGGCGTGCATCTATCGAAAGCGAGGACCTTATTGAGCGCTACCCGTTTCTTCCCGAAGAGCCGGCACGCGGTGTTCTTCTTGGAGATGTGCATCCGACGCGGCAGCCCGAATTTCGCACGCTTTCGAACAAACTGGATGAACTGCAGCTGGACCCGTCACGTAATGCGGCGGCGATTCATGCTGTGGAAGAGCAAATGACCGCACTTGTGATGCGACTGGCCAGTGAACGGGCGGCTGCGGTGGAAAAGGTGCACGAGCAGTACCCGTTCCTGCCGCGACGTGTGCTGGGCGTTTGCGTTAGTGATCTTCCTCTACATGAGGATGAAGTTTTGGTTTCTGCTTTAACTGAAGGCGTTAGTGGTAATGAGTCTTTTATTTTGTCGAGGGTCTTTAGACTGGCCGAGTGCTATAATCTTAATGAGGCACAACTTGCTGACAGCGATGACGCGGTTCTTGCGCAGCATCCCTATTTAGTGTACACCTCGCGAAAATGTTTTCCTTTACGGCACTTGTCTTTACAAGACGATGTTTTATTTAGTGAAAAGTATATGGAGTACGAAGAGCTTATACAGCTGCTATTTGTTGATGAATATGCGGTAGCAGCTGCGCGTTTTGCACTAGTGCGTCGTGCCGATGAACTTGCAATAAACGAGATTGAAAAGCTTGACCGCATAAAAGAAACATTTGAGTCTTTGCAGCCTTTAACATTGGAAGACCTTTGTCATCTGCATGACAATCGTGCCTTTCAGCGTTACGATGACGTTGCTTCAACAGGAGTTTTACCAGTCCTGTTGGAGGATGCGAAGCGCAGCATTTTGGATGATCGAAAGGACCGGGCGGCAAGAGCGCAGGAGGTAGATGTTTTTCGCAAATCATACCCGATGCTTGGGCGTCAAGTTCCTCCTGAAATATTGGATGATCCTGTTATTTCAAAACTTGTGGATCATCACAATAACTTGTTGGATGATGTTGACAAAAATGCAAGCGAACTTGTAAATCTTGAAGAAGAGATTGTACGGCAGGCAAACGAGATAAAAGTACAAAAACTGGGCGATCAAATTGAAACGGAAGAAAGCGCAACTACCACAGACTTATCCAGCGTTGAGTCACCACTAGAGAATGTGGATGATGATATTATTGATGATGAATATTATCAAAAGCTTTTGGCAGAGTACAACGAATTAAACACAGATAAGGGCCTGAACAACTTGCTTTTACAGCGAATTCAGGCACAACTTGCTGTGCGAAAAAACCAGATACATCGAGACTTTAATTTTTACATTGAAGAAAGGATGAAGGCACAAAATAGAACAGCTAAAATATACCCATTCATTAAACAACATCACTATGGCATTTCAACAGCAACACTACATCTTGAACATGACGAGACAATACGTCAGCTAGAAAATGAAAGGACGTTATGCAATTTGGAGAACATTGAAACTATTGCTGACATTGAAAACAACATGGACATGCGCGCTCGGGAAATGGCGCAAAAGCTTTTGGAGGATGAAAAGGCGCTT
>JAWVMR010000151.1:54396-69349 GCA_036321205.1 Trypanosoma caninum | reverse complement strand
ATAATTTAAGAAGCCAAGGCTGGGTGCAACCAAACCGTCCTCAAGAAATATTATTTTCCCACGAGAAGGCCCAATTGCGCAATCAACATGTTGACACGCAAAGTCGCGGATCCTGTTAAATTGTAAAAAAAAACGATCTGCAAGATTTTGTTTCCATTTAAATAAGCCATTATTTTCATATTCTTTTTTCAGACGCATTATAACCACCTCCCCGCTGTTCTCCCTTAAGAACTTTGCAACGTCTTGCAGAATGCGTTTAAACGATAACGAATATTTTATTGATGGAAAATTACCATGTATTACGCAAAGATTGTTTAGTATAAAAACTAGGCGAATATCAAGAAAACGCACGCCTGCCTCCAATTGTCTTTTTATATTTTCATATTGGCATTGAAAGAGATGCAACCCTTTATACACATACGAGCCACTGTCATGCGTACCGGGTATGGTGAGGTCCAAAAACAAACGTTTCGAATCGTTGAGCCGCGACATCCATTTTTTTTGCGTTCCGTTCAACTTCCCCCCATAACCTGGATACCCATCCACCACCCCAAACTGACAAACAGCGGCGACACATGCAAGGAGAATAACAACGGCCAAAACCAGGGTCAGTCTCATCTCTTCACTTTGTAAAGTAAAAAACACAAACAAAAAAAATGTAAATGTACCTAAAGACATGCACGTAAAGTTTTTTTTTTTTTTCTTTTACATGTAAGAATAAAAGTACACTTTTTTCCCACACGCACCAAACACTCACACACGCCCACTGCAACCGTAGACCCTCCAGCCCCAAACTTCAACCAACCTAAAAACAATATATATATGCACTGATTTAAGAATATTTATAGCGTTATTGTGCTGTTTACGTTTATCTTAAAGCCTACATGCATATTGGTCAAGTAGTATAGCCTCCCAATTTCCCACCCTCTCCCAGTCCATACTTTGCTGCAGCAAAGTCTGCCTGTTTAACCTTGCTGCGCAAAAGCAAAAACAAAAAAGCTGTTAAAACAATTTTTTATTGATATAATGCAGCGCCACTCCGCAAACATGCATAAACAAATAAATATATACAAAGCAAAAAAAAAAAAAAAAAACAATTATTATGTTTAAAAACTTACATGAGATTCCTTTTTAACACTGGTGCTGCAGTTTGCTTTGCCATCCTCTTCCTCCGCTATTTTATCCGGGCCATACATGGCCCTGGGTGCGTTGGAAGACGCCAAAGACTGGCGGTGGAAACGAAAACCACAAAAGTACAGCCACAATAGACATAAAGAAGCTCCCAAAAACACGGTACCAAAAGTCATCGTAACAGCAAATGTTATATTAAGCAATTCTTTTCCAATATGATCATCGGTTTTGCTGGAAGGAATACCCGCGCTGGCTCCAATAGCAATTAACCCAGAGCCTGCTCCAAAGAGCATAATGGCCCATAACACCACCAGAGCCTTACGAAGCCATTTAGGCGCGCCCTTGCGGTAAAAGAAAAAAAACCACGCTAAGATCACCTTGGCTATTAATGCCAGTCCTCCAAAAGCAAACAAAATAGCGCTATTCCTTAAAAGTGTGTCACTTTGTTTCTTGGTCTTAGCATCGTGACGAGACGCAAAGAAGACACCGCCGGCAGTAATCATACATATGCCAGCAATAAAAAGAACGACAAGCCCAATAGTGATCAAGGTAAGGGAAAACCGCTTAAACCGGTATTTGTGGCGAATACAAAAAAAAGACGTGACAAGCAAGCCCACTATTAATGCCATTCCTCCAAAAGCAAACAAAATAGCGCTATTCCTTAAAAGTGTGTCACTTTGTTTCTTGGTCTTAGCATCGTGACGAGACGCAAAGAAGACACCGCCGGCAGTAATCATACATATGCCACCAATTAAAAGAATACAAGTAGTCACCGCAATAGAAGTAGCACGAACCCATTTAGGGGTAGGCCTGCGAAAGCAACAAAAAAGCCACGTAACTATTGGGGCGGTAAGTAATGCCAAAAAACCAAAGACAAGCAAAAAAAACCCGTCACTTTTGCACTTATAAGGGTCGTGCTCAATTCCAACCCCGTTCTGACGCTCCAAAACAACCCCACCGGCAGTAATCATACATATGCCACCAATTAAAAGAATACAAGTAGTCACCGCAATAGAAGTAGTACGAACCCATTTAGGGGTAGGCCTGCGAAAGCAACAAAAAAACCACGTAACTATTGGGGCGGTAAGTAATGCCACCACAGCACAAGTAAGCAAAATAATGCCTTTTCTTATATAAATCTCACGCTCTTGCACATTTTCTGCAGTGTGCTGATACGTCAAAATAAGACTGCCATAAAAAGCCATAAAAAAACCTCCAACAAGAAGCATAAAAAAAAACACAGAAATTAACGCAATCCTGAGCCATTCGTACATTGCCACTGTTTATTTATTTATTTTTTCTCTTGACAAACACAGCGATGTGAGTCTCCTTCTAGCGCAGAAAGCCCAAAAAACAATGATGTGAAATAATGCGTAAAATTAACTTACAAAAAATATATATCTAGTCTTCATTATATATATAATAATAACAATAAGAATGGTAATATATAAACATAAAAAAAATGTATACATATATATTTTTTTTCAACTATAAACTAACTTCAGCCAACAAGCCTCATGTATTGTATACAAAAATAATAAGAATAAAACATTACAAAACAAGTATATAGGTAGATATAAATATAGCATCCATTTTTAGAATTCAAGCACCTCATCAAGAGGGTTAGCACGCGGTGGAGGCGCCTGGTCAGCTCTAAAAAAGCGCTCTTTTGTCGCCTGTCGCTCAACAAGCGGAATGTCAATATTTTTCCGTCCCGTCACCCCATTCTTCTCTTCTGCCTGTTCTCCCACATTTGGCAGATCGCCTCCCTCCATTTCCTCTTCGGGTCCCCGCACCCCGTGAGCCCAAAAGCGTGAAAAATAGCACCAGGCGCCGAGAATATCCGCCACATGCGTCGCCTCCGCGCTGTCGACTGCCGTGTCGGGCAGCTGCTGAAGCTCCCGCCACGCCTGCCACTCCACCTGGCGGCGCACTTCCTCCTCGCCGCTCCGCCGGTGAAAGCGCTCCATTGAAAAGAGCGCCTGCGCCGCCCGACGACAACGCTCAGCGTCAGGCAAGGAAGTGGAGAGCGGCCTTGTGCTGCAGAGGGAGAGGCCCCGGGCCGCCAGAGACCGGCGACGTAAACAAGCAAAAAACAGACATACACCCGGAAAATTCATAGAAGCAAAAGCCGAATGCAACAACAACAACAACAAAAACACAACCTGCAAAAAATAAATAAAAAAAAATATAACATATAAAAATAATAAAATAAACAATAGCAACAAAATTTTAAATATATAAATATATATATTTATATAATTCAAAAAAAGGCAAAAAAAAATAAAATAACATAAATGCGCAAGCAAACATAAAATGTGGTAATCATAGTCTGCTGATTGATATATTCCATACAATGTTCGTAAACTTTAGTTGTTCAGCAAAAACGGCGGAATAGATTAATTAAAACCACTAAGCTCCTCTAGCAAACTCGTATCAGTGAGTTCTTCGCCTTCTTGGCGCTTTTTCGTGCGATTAATCCTCCGCTCTTTAGAAAACCCATGATTTATGTTGCCACTACCATCTTTATCCAAAAATCCACCAACACAACTTGAATAACCCTCCTCCAAATCCGCATGAGAAAACAAATTGCGGCTGTCGTTGAGCTGAATCTTGCTCTTCCTGAGTTCTAACAATCCCATCAGCTCGTCCGGTTGAGACTTGTTCAGTACCACCGTCCGCCCAACAAGGGCATTTTTTCTGGCGTCCTGTTCATCCAAAAAAAGATCCACTGCTGCATTCACATCCGTATAAATATGCGCAATATTCCTTGTGCATAACTCGACAACAAAACAAAATGGCGAAGAGTGCGGACGTTCCAAAATCGTCTTTTTAGACTTATTCCGCAGCCTGCGCTCCTCGTTGCTAAGAAATGCCTGTGCCGCGCCGCCGACAAGCAGATTAAGATATTGGTTTTGCAACAGGCCATGAAGACTTTCTCCATGACACGTTGCGATAAGATGAACACCCCGCTGCGACATTGACCAGGCTGCCTCAGCTTCAGAGGCCGTAGAAATTTCGTCCACAATAACATATTCTGGCGAGTGGTTTTGCAATATCTGAGTCATTATCTTTTCCTGGTCCTTACGACATGGAACCTGGATACGCCGACACCTCCCCAAAAACGGTAAAGGAGTTGGATTATCTCCACCGATTTCGTTGGATGTGTCTACAACAATAACGCGCGGCCTTGAGGGCTGGCGGGACAACGTCGCAGCAAGATCGCGCAACAACGTCGTTTTGCCCATGCCGGCCTTAGACAAAATTAAAAGACTTCCCTTGTGAGCCAGCGGCACAAGGGCTCGAGCAACGTTTGGTACGTAGCGACCCACACGTATTGTCAAACCAAGCGGTTCACCAAGACGGCCACGCCAGACAGAAACGCGATGCGGTGTATCCTGAATACATCCCCGCCCATCATCCCCAAAACGACCAGCCCTTCCAATCGTGAATTGAAGTTCGTCAAACGATGGAGGCGGCAACTGAATGACCCAGTTGGATCCCCGCACTTCAACATCTTGACCAATGTGCATAAAAAACTCCTCCACCTCCGCATGTACAAAATACGGATGGGAAACAATGGCTTCCCGCAAAAATGGCGCAATCATCGACAAGAGACGATTCACCTCCGCATATGATGTGCATAGCGCCAAACCAACTAAATCCTTATTGTTCATAATCTCTGCCTTGACAACGTCTCCGGACTCCAGAGCCCGATGCAATGAATCATGAAAAGCCTTCCAACCCTCACGCAAAGACTCTTTCGACCATGTCACATCATCGGTCCTGTAATCTTCTATACCCTCAATACATTTCTGAAGATATTCAAGTGGCATTGACGTTGGAAGCTCGTGCTGTGATGGTTTCTTTGGCAGTCCCGTGTATGCAAGCCGCGAGACGCCAACGTTATAGGCAAAGTGCTTAAAGCGAATATGACGTTTATGATAAACCATGCAGAAATCGCATAAAACACAAAATATTTTTTTCCGATAAGCAAAAAGTGACCGACATCCTCGAAGCATCACACTTTTTTTTGGGTGTTTTCCCCCTTTTAGTGACAACTAAACTATGAAAATAGTCGTATATATATATTATTGTTTTTTTTTATGCTTGTGTTTTTTATTTTAATTTGCTTTTCAACGTTTTGTTCTTAGCTTCCTCGCCAAATGAGTTACAACTACACTCAACCCCCTCCCCCCTCCCTCTTTCTTCCTCTGCTATGCGGTCAAAACAAATTAAATAAATAAATAAAGAGAAAAACAGACTCTTTCAAATGTATGTAAATTGGCAAAAAAAAAAAAAAAATAAAATAAAATAAAATAAAATAAAATCTGGATGTATAAACATAATATATATATATATATATATATGGTGAAAGACATGTAATTTGCCGGTGACTCGCTCTATGCCAACATAACAACTTGGCGTTTTTTCCAAGCAAATAAACAAAAAAAATAATAATAATAATAAGAATAAAAATAAAACAAGACATTAAACGCAAACAAAACAATCATACGACCAACAACAAAAAAAAAAATAAATAAATAAATAAATAATAAAAAGAGTAGTCCAATAATACACTCTAAAAACCCAGCTACATAAAGTCATCATCGTCAAGAGGGTCGTCTTGATTTGTACGCATCTTGGATTCATCCATTAGTGAAGCATAACACTTAAGCTCAGCCGCCCGCTTGCGAGCCTCCATCTCCTCCTTTTCCCTCTGCTGCCTCTCCAGCAACGCCTTGCGCTCCTCGCGCCGCTCTGCCGCATCACGTTCTTCTCTTAACGCCCTAAAATTAACGTCATCATTTGTAACTTTGGATTTTTCTAGCTTGTTAAGCATGGCGGTATTCTTTTTCTCTACTGTGTGATATTGGCGTAACGATTCAACATGAAACCCAACTTGGCCCACCTCCATTCCATTTGTTTTTTTAAGATTACTCCATGGTGTATACACCACGCGCACATGGTTTAACTTGCATCCCTCAATACTGTTTGCCTTAGTTAACTGACTGCACTCTTCTATTACCTCCGGTGTCAAATCCTTCATTCCTTTACCTTTTGGCATTCGCAAATAAACATGAGCGCTGCTGTGGTTGTCTACGTGAAACCAAATGTCCTCTGGCCAACCATATTTAATAAGCTCCTCGTTCTCGTATTTGTCGCGACCCATGTAACAAAGTACCGAGGGATCAGATGCAAGGGTAAAATAGTAAACCATCAAATTGTAGTGCCAGTCCCTGTATACGTTTGTTAATTCCTAATTGTTGTTGTTGTTGTTGTTTTTTAAGGGGGGGAGACTTTTTTTTCTTTTCCAGCAATTTTCACAATAGCCAACGTCAAAAAAATAACAAAAAAAAAATATATACCAAAACAGTCAAAAGCCAAAATTAAAAAAATAGTTAATATACACATATAATAAATTGCCCATATATATATATATATATATATATATATATATATGTGTGTGTATGTATGGATAATGGTAATGATAACTTACATACTCTATTCCTTTTGCACGTTTTATAAAAATATACAGAGAATAATAATACTAATAATAATATCTAAAAAAAACAGCACTTAAATCTACCAGCCAATAAGAATAAAATAAAATACACGCACACACACACAGACCACTACTTCTTTTTATTGTAAATCCAGTTGTCTTAAAAACTCTACAGTGGTGTCCACGAAATGATGTCATACCCCCGTCGTCGAGGTGTTGAGCTATACCTAACTCCGTTTATCAACGAATTACTTACTGAACACGCCCTTTCGCATTTTGAGGACCCACTGTGGTCCATCTCAACAGACTTTGACCTCCCCAAGATATTTTGAGAATTACACCCTATGCTCCAGTGGCTTTGATTTTTGTAATTAACAAACGTTAATCCTTGTGCGTCAAGGCCATAAATGGCGCGAGCCCGACGCCTTTCTGTCACGCTTTCCCAGTGAGGGGGAGGAGGCAGCATCTTGACACCAACCCGCCTGTCCTCAGCGCTCATAGAACGCGAAGCCGGCATACGACGCCGGCCAAAGCGCAGCGGTTTTTTTACCATCGGCGGCGGCGTCCACCGTTCCTTCTGCTGCTCCTCCTCCGGCGTCAGTGAACTCAGCAAAAGATGACTCCGCCGCAGCTGACTTACCGCCCTGACTTTTCGCCGCGAGCAGGGTGTGGAGGGGCTCCGCTCAAACGGGGGCTCTTGACAGCGCTGGCGCGAGAAGCGCGCACAGCCTTCTTTGGCCTCCTCGTCTCCCTGCGTGACCAGCGCGGCGCCGCTAAGATGCGAGGCGACTTGTCGTGGCACCGACCGCCGCGGCAACGCAGCCGGTGGCTCAGGGACGATGATGTCGCCGGTCCTACGCTGGCAGAAGTGACGGCGCCCGCGCGTGGCCGCTGAACACGTGCGCCCCGGCTCTTCTGGGTACAAAGAGAAAGGCGTGTTGGGGAGACTGCGCTCTGCCAACATGCGCTGGGCGGTCAGTCGCCGGCGGGGGCTAATGTTCTCGTGGCCCATTGCCCAGAGAAAAAAAGACCCAGCAGGCGCGCGCTGAGCACCGGCGTCGCTTTTCGCCGCAACGGTGCTCTCCACCATACAAGGCGTAATTCCCTTTTTTCTTTTTTTTTCTTTTTAGGTGGTCTCTCCACACCAGTTTTAATGGGCAAAAATTTATAAAAAAACTTTTAAAAAAACTCATCCCGCCCACCCCCCCCACCATAAAAAAAAAAAACAAAAAACTGCATCAGGTAAGGTAACCACAAAACGTCGTAGTTGTTTATCACAGTTTATATATATATATATTAGTACCCATTTTACGCACATGTTAGTTGATGCTATCACACCAACCCTTGCCAAAAAATTAAATTAAAAAAAAAAACTAGTAGAAGTTATCTCTAAAAACAAAAACACTACAGTATGTCTATTTGTCGACATACGCAGAAAACATACAAAAATATCCTTCACTATATTTCTAAAGCAAAATAATACCTATATATATATATATATATTAAAAGTTAACTCCGATTTAATAATAATAATAATAACCACAACAAAAAACAAATTATATCCTTGTCAAATTTCTTCTTTTCCTTTGCTTTTTTTTCTTTAAGTAAGCGTGTAAACATAAAGTTTAGTAAATAAAAACAAGAAAAAAGAAAGACTGTGGAGGTAATAGTTGAAAATACTTTTTGTAATAAAACTTACAGTGCAAACAGAAAAGTAATACCATTAAAATCAAATTTCATTTCATTTTTTGTTATTATTTTTTAATTTATCCCCCACCCCCCTCGCAAACAACTAACATATTTGTACGTATATATATATATGTATATATGTATATATATACGTACAAATATGTATTTTCACATTAAATAAAAAATAAAAAAACGTTCTGTTACTGGTGAACGCGTAAAATAGTTTTATTGATATTGTTGTGGCCTTGCATAGTACCCCCATATAACTATAACAAAAGGTAATATTGCAAATATTAGTCTAACAATGTCAGAAGAAATTGTCCGCTCAGCAAAGTGTGAAAACATACCAAGAGACATTGCAATAAGACCTGTCGTCAATGCCACCAACGCAAAAAAACGATGAATAGTACAAAGTATAACTCGATAAGAACCAATAATATAATTCTCAAAAATGCTAAAAAACAAAGTAATGCCAATAATAACCTCCAAAACTTGTGAAATTTCAGAAACAATCCCAATACATGCATGCCAACTTTTAAAATGTCTTTTTGATCGACTAAATTTACTCCACTCAATCATAATAATGCCAAAAGTGCTAAATAGTTTAAATGCTAAGGAGTAGCGTTTGTGTGTTTTTAACAAAGTCTGTCGCGAAACACCATATCTAGCGCCACATCTAATCATTGCAATAGAGTAAATTAGCTCTGGAAGAATACCTACAAAACAAACTGTCATTAATATAGGATGATAAACAAGCAAATTTTTAAATGAGACCTTATCGGCAAAAAAAATAATAATAATAAAGGTTATAATAATTGCTGCAGAAGCCAAACGACGCAAAGTTATGAAAGAACTAAATACACCATTTGTAGTAACCGGATAATTAATTTGTCGGGTCTCAACAAATATTTGCCTATCTTCGGTTGGTGGAGTTAATGTCTCGTCGTTTTGCGACTTCCGCATTTTTCTTTTTCTTTTTTTTTTTTTTTTTTTTTATTTTTGCCCCACCTCCACCCCTTTTTTTTAAATATATAATTATTTATCTATTTAATTTTTTTATTTTTTATGTACTATTAAACTTACACTACATAATTTGTTACCAAATATATACACATATATATACATACATACATACATACATGTGTGTGTGTGTGTGTGAAAAAGTAAAATAAAAAAACCAAAATGCTCAAGAAAAATAAAAATACAGGTAAATAAATAAATAAGATAAACCATACAAATATACATACAAAGCTAGCAGTTTCTCTCTCTTTCTCTACATATCTACGCTATAGATATATATATATATATATATATATAAGTTATTAGTATCATTATTATTATTTTATAACCCAACTCAAACCACCAATTGTACATCAATTTACCTCTTTTCACCCAACCCCCACCCTATGATCCAAAAATAACAATTATACATACATACATATACATATATATATATTAATGCATATCTAACAATAATGATAAAATAATGAATTTACAACACACTTACCCACCACCAGCTGTCAATTATACTTTTTTAATTTTGCTGTTCCTTTCCTACCCCCAAAAACAAATTTTTTTTTTCTCTTTTTTTGTACATGTGTTTACATGTATGCGTATATCTATGCGTGTCTGTGTGTGTGTGTGTGTTGTGTCACTGTTGCCAAGTTGTTGTTGTTGTTTTTTTTTTTTTTTAACAAGTAGCGGAAACTATCTGCTTATTGTATTTCACAAAGGTAAAAACAACAACCAAAAAAAAAAAAACAAAAAAAAGCTACCATCAAGATTTATTAATTACATTCACAATCTCATCATCATCACATCAAATTTGGCTGGTACAAAAAAAATATATAAGTGCAAATATATATATATATAGTATGTGCGTTTATATTGAACAAAAAATGCTATAAAATAACTAAACCTATTAGTTCGTTGAAAGGGCACGCAGCATAAATTCATTACTCTCTGAAGCGACGCTGATAGTACACTCTCCAAAGGAACCTGCTGGTTGAAGACATGGAATAACCAGCAATGAGTCTAAGTTCTCTTCTGTTGAAAACTCGCACTGAACCACACAATGTCGTACATATTGCGATCGTGCAACTACTCTGTCTGCAGGTATTTGTCCTTTAATACCTTCTCCTTGTCGTCCATCATTTGTCAAAACAAAAAAAACAATGGCAAAATCATCATAGCTACACTTTGTCACCTGCATTTTAATAACAAACGTAACACACATCCTTGCTGGATATATCTCAACCTGCGGGTTACGTGTCACTTCATAATACGAACCACTTCCTAAAGGCCACGAAACCGCAACAGTTTTCTTTTGCCAAACAGGTAATGATGTGAGCAGTGGTGTTGGAATTGAAGTCCAAATGTTAAATTGAAGCTTTGCTTTGGAGCCTGCAGGGTGAACACAAAACACTAAAGTATACGTCTTGCCAGGGGAAACTTTTGCTTTAAGCCATACACTATCATCTTTTATAAATTCACTTTCAGCAATAATGCTTTCATCACACAACACTCCTGTGGTTCTTGTTGGTCTATCCTGTACAATGTTCGACCTTACAAGAAACAAGCAAAGAGCACGTTTCTCTTTTTCAACAATATGTGCCTTTACAACAAGAAATTCATCTTCCACATCTTTACCCTCACTGTTTTTTTTACAAGACTCAAAAGAAAGTAGAACTTGCGCATTGTCATCACACACACGATATTCACCACTACACATTACCGTATCACTATACGTAAGCAGATTCCAGTGTTGAAGAAGATCTTCTTTCCATAAAACAAACCCATATTGACTGAACATACGCAAAAAAAACTTGCCCATAACTCCACATGTGTACGAGCTTGGCACAATCCAGTAGTTTTCATCTGCTTTCAACATACCCTCAAAAGATATAGAATCAGTAGCAACGTATTTAGTTGCGGCAGCAATCTGTTCCAAGTCATTTTCTTCATAATGAAGAGGATACTTTTTTCCACGTAAAATATGAAAAGCAAGATTGTCAATATCTGTCGCTGTAAAACGAGTGTCAGAAACGGCAAGATTAATAAAAAAACGAGAATCATGGGTGACCTTTAGTTTATAATGTGGGTTAAGGTGCCAGTTATGCTCATAACAAGACCCACCAGCAGTATTTCTGTCCCACACATCGTCTACAATTCGCTGATAATATCCTTGAAAAACCTGACAAAAATGTACTTGAATAAATGCAGTAAGAAAATCTGTATATGACATCCAAAAAGAAAACAATCTCTTATTGGAACGAGTTCCCCGCACTGCAGCATCAACATCACGTTGCCGCATCCACAAAGGGGACTCATCTGACCAATCGCCTTTCCAATGTTTGTCTGTCCACATACTAAAAAGCTGAACAAGCCGCACCCCATTTACATGTTGTACCTGAAGAATGCGATACATGTGACAAAACTCAATTCCTGGCATTGATTTTTCTGCTTTATCGCTACTTAACGCCATCAACATTGCCCCACTATTGTACAGATCTAGCATAGTCACCCACCATTCGTCACTTTTAAAATATTCATAGCTTAAAAAACGCACAATGCCTACCCCACCACTCAAATCAGCCAACGTCTTCGCACAGTTTGCTATTCGTTCACCAACACTGTTGTTACCACCACCTATCACAGCATCGTTTAAAGTGTAAGCGTGTAAACGTGGTGCCACTGTAAGTTTGCCGTTTTTTTCTAATTTTAGTGACGTTCTTCTTGACCGCAGGCTTTCAGTAAAAAAAAGAGAAATAGCATGGTAGCCGCCGTGTATCTTTGCCAGTGCCTTTTCTAAAATACATGGCCAAAAGTATTTTCCTTGCACAGGGCAAGTAAAAATAAGTTCATCTTTGCTGTTTACTGGAAGAAGATCATCTACAATAACATATCGCCATGCACCATCAATGTGCACACGCAAACTGTAAACCCCATGTTCAATGCAAGAAGACGACGACAAACATCCACGAAGACTTTCCATGTCGTTAAAAACAGCATCTACACAGCCAAAAATCCAGGAAAATTCTGGTGGAGAACTGCGTGGCAACAGCACATTATTCCCCTCTTCTTCACTAGGAAATAGCATTGCTGAAGGATAAATATCACGCACGCGACGCCAATTGGTAATGCCGTGGTCTACTGTTGCATGGTGCTGTGTACATACATCATCAGCGGCAAACTGTGTGTCATAAAACCATCCATGCTGCTGCTCACAAAGGTGAATTATTGCTGGGACCGGGTCTTCATCAAAAAGAATCTCATGAATACTGTGCGAAATAAGCAGCAAAGCAACCTCCACATCATGTGTCTTTAGACGTCTGCGCTCAGTTCTTTCAGTGCGGGCAGCTGAAGCCGCCAGTGTCATGTTTGCTAAAAAGTCATCCCTCACCGTTTCCATGACCGCTGTGTTTGTTGCAGATGGTCCTAATGATAAAAATACTTCGCTTTTAGAGGTCCCGTGTGTTGACTGCAAATGTTTTTTTCCTTCAGATAATGACAACGCAACTTTTTCATCGACTGCCTTTTTTTTTTCCATTCTGTTTTTTTCCAAATAACACTCAATAAAAGTTAATATAGAAGGTCCCAAGCCACTCTTATTAAGCGAAATGTGTTCAAGAACGTGGTTTTCCTTTACAAGACGCAAAAGCGATGTGCCCGCTGACATCGTCAACGGGTTGTCTGAAAGATTTATTCGCACAACGGAGGGGTGTTTTTTTAAAGCAAGACAAAGTGCGTCAATTGCCTCATTGTCTAATTGTTGCTGAGAAAAATCAAGAGTGTGAATGTTTCTACAGCGACGAATAATATCCAAAAGAGGGAATATTCCTTTTGGGCCCAAAAAATTCTTTGAAAGATCAATATATGTCAAGCCCTGAAATTCGTCAGGAACATCAGGCAAGACGCGGCACAACTCGGAGTTCTTGCGGCAGTGAAATTCCGCACATTTGTTTTCGTAAATCTCCCGCAAAGAAAGTCCAGTAAAATAAGAAGTCATACAAGGAACCTAAAATTTTATATATGTATGTATAGTTGATTTAACAAAAAAAAAAAAAAAAAAAAAAAAAAAAAAAAAAAAAAAAAAAAAAAAAAAAAAAAAAAAAAAACCCAAAAAAAAAANAAAAAAAAAAAAAAAAAAAAAAAAAAAAAAAAAAAAAAAAAAAAAAAAAAAAAAAAAAAAAAAAAAAAAAAAAATTTTGATTGTCTTCTCATTTTTCTTCAATTTTTTTTTTTTTTGTTTTTTCTTTTCCTTTTTGTTTTTGTTTCAGTTTCCCCTTTTTTTTTTTTTTTTTTTTTACATATATGCATATGTGTATATACAAAAAAGCAAGCAATAAAAATAGTAAACAAACAAACCCCTCATAGTTAATACACACTCAAATAAAAATATTTTTTCTACACGCCCCCACCACCACCTGTCGCGCCTCAGTTGTCTCCTGCACCGCCCGTATTTCACCCCTTCTAAAAGAAAAAATTAAAAAAAAAATCACCTCCCTGCAAGTAGTGTAAAATATAACGTAACAAAAAATACATACAGCATATGCACAAATAAGACCAGGGACTGCACATATTATGTTGTCAAAAGAAATATATGGTATAATGTGTTTATGTAAAATAATAATAAGTGCTGTTGGATTAATAACACGAAATAAAAACCATAAAAAAGTAGTTACATAAAGAGTATTTAAATAAACTGTAGTTCCACTAAAGTCATTTTCTTTCAAAGTTGTTAGTATATGAAAAGGGATATTTGTTGTTTCTACGAGCATAAAATTAGACAAAACAAACAAGCCATAAGGACAAGTATCAATAAAAAGATAAATAACATAAGGTAAACTAGCAATAAAATGGTGAATAATAAATCCACACCAAAAAGATGGACGGTAATAAACAAGTAAAACAATATCATAAAAAAAATATCCAACTGAAATGCAAAAAATACCGCTTAAAAAAGAAACATCGCCTAATGGTTCGTAGTGTTGTCCCCACTTAATTGCAATAATTCCTATAATCAACGCAGGAACAACAACAAATGAGTGAATTATCGACACAACACGAGAGCATATATCAACTTTCATTCCATAAGAAAATGTCAAAAAAGAAAAACACAGTTTTGACAGCAGAGACCATGCGCCTACAAACAAAAAAAAAAAAGTAATTACCGCAACGCCAATAAAGGCTAAACGTTCATTTACTGAAAAACCCGTAAGACCATCACCACGGCACATGAACACAGTGTTATTCTGCCACAAGCTCCAAATATAAATATATATATATCTGTATCTAATATATATACTTTCTTTTTTTTTTTTATTTTTTTTCTTTCTTCTTTTTTTAAAAGTTTTTTCCTTTTCCGCTTCCTTTCCTTTTGTTGATTTTACCACTTCTTTTTTTGTTTTTTGTTTCAAACGAATAATTGGTGAGTTCTTCTGGCTCTTGATGTCTGTTTAACGTAAAAGTATTTAATAAGTGTATGTGGAAGTGCGCTTTTTTTTTTTTTTTTTTTTTTTTTTTTTTTTTTTTAAAAAAAAAAAAAAAAATTTTAAAAAAAAAAAAAAAAAAAAAAAAAAAAAAAAAAAAAAAATTTCACAATAAAAAAAAAAAAAACAACAACAA
>JAWVMR010000151.1:40131-50676 GCA_036321205.1 Trypanosoma caninum | reverse complement strand
TTTTTTTTTTTTTTTTTTTTTTTTTTTTTTTTTTTCGCTTAAAAAAAAAAAAAAAAAAAAAAAAAAAAAAAAAAAAAAAAAAAAACAATTCTTTTTGCACATAACACTAATAATCTTTGAATACATAATAAGGATAATTTTCATTGACAGCAAAGCACTCAACACCATCGCCTTCTCAATTTCCCTCACAAACACACGCAATTCTAATAATAATAACACCTCCAATTGTTTTTTTTTTTTTTTTTTAGATTATTGTATGTGTATATCATTTTCTCTCTCCCTTTCGATCTATCTATCAATCTATCTCTTTTTCAAATTTAATCAACGTACTCCAAACAGCAGTCAATAAGACCCTCCAACGCATGCGGACAAAGAAACAGCCCCCGATTCATTAAATACAAACCAAAAAGCCGCTGCTCACGGCGCTGAAGAAAAGATGCGTATTCCTTCAGTCTGTTCAACAACAAATCAACGTTGCCCGCAGCAAAACCATAAAAGCAAAACGCCTGCGAGATCCACTTCGCAACAGAAGAGAGAGAAATAAAGCAATCATCATTAACCCCCGCCGCACCACAATCTGCAGCTGCAAGAAAGAGACGCAGCGACTCCACAACAAAAGTGAGATCGCGTGGGCAGCGTTTGCAGCTTTGAAGTGCCGTTACAAGAGTGGTTGCGGCGCCGTGCACAGATTTCCTCAGTACCACCAGCTGGTATAGAGGGTGATATTGAGATATTTCACCGCAGCGCTGTAAAAACCCAACGTAGCGCTTTTCTAGTGTGCGTTTAACATTTGTAATGAAATCTGGAGAAAAGTCATGCCCCGATACACTTTGCTCCACTAAAAAACGATCATGCGACACAAGTAACAAATTTAAATTTTCAAGTATAGCAGTGGCAACAATAGGTGACGGACGTCGTGGCGGCTGATCAGAAAAAAGATGTTGTATCCAGCCAACTACAACTTCCTCGCCAATACTATGCACACTCTTCCCAGGGTCGGTGTTAGGAGCAACTTTCTCCAGGACACGAACAACAAGTCCGCCGTCGCCAATAACATTTGCTCCGGTGTTTTCAATTGTAATACTGTAATGTTGTGAACTGCAAATTTCAATACGTGACACGGTGCTCGCGTCTGGCAAAAGACACGGCGTTACCATTCGCACAGCATGATACTCAGTCCTTTTAGCAGGTGGTGTCCACATATCCTTCTCTACACCCAAAAATTCAGTTTTCCCCAGCTGTCCTGAGTGTACCACAACACGTACAGGCACTGACACAGATCGGTTCGTAAGCACATCCACAGCTTCAATTACTCGCGGCACAACAGCAAGACAGTAAAGCTGCCGGAGCGCCTGCAGATGCATCTTGTTGTCGTTTGCTGTATTGGGCCATATTGGATAAAAGGCAATGACAAGTGCGGCAACAGATCCAATGGAGGTTGACAACGTCAATTGACCACCGCCTAAAAATAACATACCAATAGCCATAGAAACAGCAAGGTGATCACCATATTTTACATTCATGCGTCTGTAAAGTCTTTGCAAAATAGCGAGGCAGTGGGCATCGCCAGTTCCTGCCATAATAAGCGACAGCGCCACTCCACATGCAGACAAGCATGTGTGAAAGGCTCCAGTAGAGCGTTGAATTTGTGTCATTACAGCTCCTGTTGTGCCAATATTTCCCCGCATAAACCCCCTTAACTCCGCCAAAACCACAGCCTTTGCATCTTCATTCATAGATCCAGCAAAACGAATACCCAATGCCAGCACAGAGCCAGCAAGACAATGGCCAAGATTCATCATAAGATAACGTATTTGAGCAGGTGCAAGAGCACAGTGCCGAGGAAATTTTGTAAGACGCAATAAACACTGGGGAACAGATAGCTTCACCCATTCCCTCGTTGGCTCAATGCTTGACCAAATAATAAGTGAAGACATCATAGAACGCAGCAAGCACAAATTTGGATACACTGCCTGTAATCCCACCAAACGGTTTGGTAGGCCGACCTTTTTGGCCATAGACGCAACATCAGTTTGCATGTAAATAAAGCCCAATGCAATCACAGCGGCAGGACTTGAAACCGCGGTGTTAAAGCAGTCACCTTCATAGACACGGGTACAATAGCCCTGAAAAAAAACTTTTGCATTCTGTGCCAAAAGACCACGTGTGAGAAAATGTCCGCTATCAGGATTAAGTTGATTAAAAGTTTCAAGCCCCTCGCAAGTGGACGGCACCTCCTCGCGTCGTGCCCCCTCCATAATTTTTAGTAAGCGGTTTTCTACATTTGGTATACCGTGCGAGCTGCCGAAGCCGAGCAGCAGCAGGCCAAGACTGAAACCCGCGCCAAGTGCATAGCCCTCACGATCACGAAAGTGCTCATCGGATGGAAGACGTGAAATTTGAACAAGAAGCATCTCCACTAAAAAAGCATCTGGAGAGCGCTGGTTAAGAATTCCAATTGACACCAAAGCGGCAGTTTGAACGTCCAAAGAAACGTCAATATCTTCTGCAGCTGGAGTGAGGGGTTGCACATGCATTGAAAGACAATTAAAGACAACATTATTACAAGTTCCGCGCAAACTACAACTAAGCCCTATCATTACCGCAATAGTAACAGCCTCACGCCCAGAAAACTTTGACTGCTGGGAGACAAGAAGAGAATATATATCTGTTCTTTGAAGCACTTTCAAGTGCCCCAACAGTCCTGCAGCAAGTAAAAGCCCTGATCTTGAAGCCAAACACGCTATATTACGCGTCTGGTACAGAACCCAGTGCCGTGTAATTGGCTCTTCCTCCTTTGCAAAGCCACGATTCTGAAAGCGAGCTAATGGAAGAAATCGCAGTCCTGCAGCACAGCCATTGTGAAACAAAGGCCATATCAGATTGTCGGCAGACAACTCCTCAAAATTGCTTGTTATTGTTACCCCATCGTTTGTTCGTCCATCAAGATTAAGGCGTGGAATCGGAACGCTATCGCGAACCCTAAAGTTTTGTGTGCAAAGTGTAAACATTCCCCGCCCAACTGGAAGAGCAATAGCGCGTCTGGAAAGATTTTTTAAAGAGGTGTGAATAGCGTCAGCTCCATCTACTTGATTTGACAAAGCTATTGGAGCAGCAGTGTTTAACATAGTCTGTACAATATCAATTCGTGAATCACTCCAGTGCCTAAAAAAATCAGGCCGCATAATAACACCATCATCATCATTCAACGGAGCTTTGTGTTGTTTACCAATCGCACGCTCCTGTGCCGTGCGTAACACATCCCCTGCTTGAGTAGCACAAATTGTGGGTAACGGAGAAGAACGCAGGCGATCTAAGCGTCCAATAATAGCATTAAATTCATCATCATAAAGGTCGTCAGGGCTATCTTTGGCTATACTAAGAGCCCGCCTTATCAACTGAGCCACACCAACGCAAAGCTCGGAAAAAACAAACGTTGGATCAATACTGTACTTTAAGAGGCCTTTGCACAGGGTAAACCACCACTCAAAAGGGTCTTTATGTGATCCATTATCAAAGCAGTCAACCAACAACAAAAAAAGACGGTTAGCCAAAGAAAGAGGAGATGTGTGGAGAACATTTTTTACAACTGGCCAAGCACCAGAAGCCCGAGCCTTTCCTTGAAAAACGCGTTGTAAAGTTGTGTATATTAATGGTGGAGTACCGCCTACAACAGCCTCTATAGAAAAATCAACGTCAAAAAAAAAGTGATCAAAAAGAACGTCTACAGGCAATGTAGCCTCAAAGTCCAAAGAAGTCGTTGATAACTCTAAATCAACATTACGCCGTTGAAAAACGTTTTTCTCTTCAGAAAAACAAAGGCATGTGGAGTAATAACGAACGTATTGTGTCCATCCCATCAATTGAGACAGCCAAAAATTCATCTTTGCTAATGGTTCAAGCAAGACCCAAAAACGATTCTGCAACTTAAAACTTTCGCAAAGAAGATGCAGCACAAACACAGCAAGCCCACACTGATGTGGTGCCCAAATTAACCCCAAATTGCTGACAAAATTTGGTGCTATGGTATTCTTATTTCTTCTTGATTTTTTTTTTCGTACATACGGCTTGTTCAAAAACCACCCATGCAGCATTTCAGCGCTAAGACTCATTGGATCAACAATAACATCACACAACCTAGGTTTGTCGTCGGCAAAAGTAACCACTTCATCAAAACACTGCATGTCATTTGCATAATTAAAGCCAAAACTTTTTTGCTGGTTGTTTTCTGCCATGCTTATAAAAACAATTTCTTTAATCAATTCTATACACAATGTTTCAAAATCCCACATGTCTCCTAAGCTGCTACTCTCCCATGCGCGTTGCATTAGCTCACATTGCAACAATGCAATGCACTTTGCTTCCAAAACAGAGCCAAGAGCCTCCAGTACAAGGTGAGGAAGTGGATGTTGCTCATCCAACAAAGAAGGAAAACAAACGACGCATGACCTGCATTTGTTCTCAACTACGTCAACCTCCTCTTTTTCATTACCACTTTCATCAGCAACGGATGGAACGATGTGAAAAGAAACAGATGAGCCCATCTGATAAAGCACGCCATCTACCATGGTGTTTTTTGGCAGCATCTTGGCAAGTGACATTCTCGCTATGCCGTTGCGGGGCGATGGGTCCTGAAGAAGAATTGGAACATGATAGAGAGTAACTTCATTTATGCCCGGGTAGTGACAAACCATAACAGGCTGCATGACTGGCTCTCGAAGGCAAGGAAACACAAGCGGAGGACAGTTTGTTGACAGCGAAAAAAGTAGCTCTAAAGCACCATCACCAGTTAAAAGATCTGGTGTGCGCACCACGTGCAGAGTGCCCCGCGGAGCATCAAAAACAAACAGGGCCTGATGGTGTGCCTGAAAATTTTCCGAAAGTGTCACAGAAACAGCCGCTCCCTTGGCACGCAGCTGCGGCACACATAGGCGCTGCGGCCACCAAACCCAGAGCAACACATCCAAGTGTTCAATAATAGCGTTAGTCGCAAGACACAAGGTACTGCCACAGGCTGCAACTGTCATTAGTCGCCCGTTACCTGTTTGAAACTGAGTAAGAACTGTTGCGTCAACAAGCGTGTAAGCTGGTGTAAGGGCAAAATCCTCTGTTGTGGATAAAGATGAAAGCGTGGTGACAACTGGATTTGCTGAAAGACTTGTCATAAGTTGCGAAGTCTCAGAAGCAACGTAAACGGGTTTAATTGCCAGCTGTGTTGCCATCCACCACATGTCCGCAGCCTGACAAAAAGGAAAGCCTTCAATTAGTAGTGCTTTTGACAATACGCCGCATGTGGTCTGCTGACTACCGTGAACAAAAACACCACGCAGACCAGGCACCACATCGGTGGGAATTATATCTTTCAACACAAAGTGCGTGACAGCCGCTGGCATTAATGTGTTATATGCTGAACAGATAGTTGAGGCTTGATGTGCGGTGTAATGACTGAGGCGACTATTTGACTCATCATGATGAAAGACACACAAGTACTCCTGCATTGCACCAGCACTGTAACTAGTATTATTATCAGTGCTATTATTTACTATGCCAACACGTTCATCAAGAACAGTCGCTAAATTCTGCTGGATATTTTCATCGGCAAGACCATCATCTGTAGCGATACCAATATTGTCAACACATACTTTTTGACTCTTGACAGTGGCAGGAAAGCGTGTAAGAAATGCCCAATTCACGTTACAGTACGAGGCAGAAAACTGAACTTCGCCGCAATAAAGCACCGACACATCACGTACATTATTTGCCTGCTTTTCCCCTACCTTGATTGTAAATACGCTTTTCATACTTATATAGCTGTAAAAATATATTACAAGCAAGGATGGTAACATTATCTTTGTTTTACTTGTTTGCAGTATATGTGCAGGCAAAATATATGCATTTATATATGCACACATGAGTATGTGTTTGAACAAACCAAATTCCAACCACTTCTTTCTTTTCCACCCAGACCCCACCCAACGGCGACAAAAACAACTCCCCCAAATTTCCCTATCCCCCACCACCAAAAAAAAAAAATAAATAAATAAATAAAAAAGACTTTGGTACTACATGTCTGCATGTAGGGACGATGTTATCTGATCCATGTTGTACATCCACCCAAAGTCCACTGAAGTTGTGTTTAGCGGGAGCCATACGGCGTCTGTGAAAAGAGCCAAACCACTCAGTGCAGCGGTGGTGTAGTCAATCCAAAAAAAAGCCGCTTCACGCCCCGCAGCTGTGACGGGAGGAACAATCAAAGACTGGATGCGACTTTTTGTTCCCCGGCTTGCATGGCCAGTAAAAAGGCCGCTGCTTTCTTGTGAAAAACCGGCCGTCTTGGGCGCAGTTGCCAACATGCGGCCGACGCACCTCCAAATATTTCTCATCCAAGGAAAGGCCGAGTGCAAGACGGAGATTTCGCACCACTTGCCGTTGGTGTAGACCCAATGTGCGCCGTGGGAGACACTACTAACCGGCAGCGGCCTCCGCACAAAAAACAAAAACAAGTCAGTCTCTTCCACAAACGCGGCATTCACAACAACGGGCGTAAACCCCTCTTTTTCCAAAGTGCATGATGGCACAAAAGGAATCTCATCTGTTGAACGCAACCCCAATCTGTTATTTCTTCTTGCCGCTTCTGTAATCCAAAAAAGCGACCTAAAGTTCATTTGGCGGGCAAAGTGAAGCAGGTGCCTCTCCATCTCCGGCGAGTAGCGGCTGCCAGTGATAAAACAACGAGGAGAAAAACAATCGAAAGAAGACACATCTGCGTTCAAGAGTTTGTGTCGCCGTGTTAACATTACAACAGCAACTATACACCGCATCGCAAAAGACGCACAAGACGCATAAAACCAAACAAAAAATCAACAACAACAACAAAAAAAAAAAATAATAATAGTAAAAATAATAGTTTTAATTTTAATTTTAACATTTTATATGCTACCCAAACAATAACATCAGTAATAAATACTATGCTGTGGTTATATCCCTTCGCCTCATCTTATTAATCCCAATAAGATCAAGCAAATTATTAACAAAAAATGTGCAACTCAATTTCTTATGGTGTTTAACTAATTGCTAAAAAGCATCATCCCGCAAAAAATGACAACCACAAGCAAAAAAACAAAATGTATGCATGTATGTATGCATGTGTGTGCGTGTTTTTATGCATAATATATATCTACAAAAAGCACATGTATAAACCTTTTATACATTCACTATAAAAAATCAAAAAAAAAAAAAAAGCAAAACGTGTTAAATTGCCACAGCACAATATATATATATATATATATATATATATATATATATATATATATATATATATATATATTTCGATAAAAAAAGATATAAGACTATTTTATAAATAAAGAGACACAAAAAAAAAAAATAAAAAAAAACACAACACACAAAACCTTAAATCCCCACACCACAATCTATATATATATATATATATATATATATATATATATATATATATATATATATATATATATTACCAAAAATAAAGATATTAGCGTATTATGTAAATAATGCCATAAGAATAAATAAAATAAAATAAAACACACATCCTGTTTATCTTCCTGATTTTTCCCTTCATTGATCAAGTGGTACTTTTTCAAGTTTGTCAAGCACATCATATATACTAACAAAATCCTCCTGAATAGCAGCATTATCACAAGCATCCAACAACTCGTGCAACCGGTCCTCAAGTGAGTCCTCCTGAGCACCTTCCCCCTCAAAAAGCAAATCATAGACTGGCGCTGAAAAAGTCGGCAAATGAGAAAAACTAAAGCCGCGCACGTGCTGCGTGCGTGTGCCGTGCACCGCAACAGCAGCGGCTATTGCCATCTGCGAAGAAGGCAAGAAAAATGAGTAGCTGCTGCCATCTACAGCAGCTGGTGAAGTGCTGGGCAAAAAAAGGTCCGATGGTCCCACTGGCGGGCTCTTCAGCCACAACTGAGACGCGTGGCCCGAGCCAATAAATCCCGGCAACGGGGCCGGCGCAAAACGCGGTGTAGGCACTGAGCGGGTGCTGCCAAGCGAATCGGAGCCATGACACACCACACTGCCAACACGCCGCTCATTGTAGGCGTCCTCGTTTGTTGCCTTCCGTGTTGGTAGGCTGTTTGCTTTTGTCTGTGGCTTCGCTGGACAAATAGACGCACGCCACAGTCGATTGTAAGTGCTCTTAATGCTTATTAGACCCTCCACCGCCCACACATGTTCCACAGACGTGTCCTTCTCCAGCTGTGGGAGCAAGTCTGTATCTATAACCAAGGGAATCATTGTGTCTCCAAAATTTGCATTCATCACATCCACAAATATTTCGTGAATACGCAAATACGCAAATATAACACGTACCAGCATTTTTAACGAAGCCTCTTGCTGTTCCGTTAAGAAGAGACCTTGAAATCCGCCAATAGCAGAAGGAAGCCTGGTACTAAAAGACTGTTCAGATGTTGCTCTATAGTCTTGAAAACGCCAAACTTCTGCAACAGTGCCTTTAATGTAAACAACTAGTGCCACTTCTGCAGCCCGCCCTTTCATTGCCCAAAGTTTTTGCAGCCCTTTTTCATCCGCCTCATATGACCCATTATCCAACATTCGGAGATCCCCAAACGTGAATGCCTCGCATCCACTTGCAGGGTTCCTGCCGTTGCGCACAAGTCGCAAAAAATTCAAAATGAGACTGTCGCTCATAAACCCAAATAAAATTTTACTTTTTTTACTGCTTGCCGCAAATTAACCAATTTTATCTAGTTATTGATATTTTAAAAATAAAACAAAATAAAATAAAAATTTTACACACCCCATCAGCAATATAACTATATACGCGTTTGTGTAAAAAAAAAAAAAAAAAAGTTACACATAACAAACATAATTCAAAACATATATACGTTTATCTATTTATTTATATGTATTGTTTACACACAAGTACTGGTATGCTGTAGCATAAAACTCACTTAACAACCAGTTTAGCTTGCATCTCAAATTTACCCGCATCCCTGATTATTTGATAGCTGTGTCCCGTGTCTGCTTATCTTGCTTTCGCAGTTTCACCATCTCAGAAAGTGTTGGAACCATAGGGTAATCAGGGTCAGCTTCTTCTTTTTCCATGGCAAGACCTACACCCCCAACCACAAACGAGATAAACGCATCACCAGGCAAAAAAGGTATAAGTTCAGAATCACCAGAAGGCAGAAGACGTGGAAGAATGTGGTTGGGGTTTTCTTGTAAATGCTCACTCAACGAGCATGCTGCGACTGAACGCCGACAAAACTCAGCTTCTGTTGAATCATCACAATAATGATATGGGCAGATATTTCCCGCAACACACCTTCGAATTGCGTTAATTATGCGAATAATATCATACACGTCACGCACTCCTTCATGTGCCTGCACTGCCGCGCAAAACCTAAAGTCATGAACCTTTTCCATGTGACTCAATGGCTCCTCTGAAACGGTTTCGCACAAAAGACAAAGTGAAGGCTCAACGTCCCAGTCCCCCCCAAAATCAACGTCACTGCTTCCTTCCCCCTTTTCCTCATATTCCTCCTCTTCCTCCTCCTCTCCCTCCCCCTTCTCGGGTGTATTTTCCGCGGCGGTGTTCCCAGCAGAAATGCAAAACTGCGCCAAAGTGGGGATCGTGTGAACATCCCACCGATTGTGCCCCACACGGGCAACGTGCGCCACCAACGGCGACGGCGACGGCCCCCCGCAGTCGCTGGCGCACACCGGGCACCGCGCCCCGCCGCCGTCCCGCGCAAAAAGCAACTCACGAAGATGGGCAAAAAAGCCGTCCAGGTCAGCAATGTTGTCGACAGGCGTAAGGAGAATATCGTGAGCAGCGATGTAGTGCTCCACAATACCCTCTTGGCCGCAAACCCGCTGGCCGCAAACAACACACATCGCCTCCACTCGGGGGCCAAGTTTGTGACGCGCCAAAACAGCGTCGCAAGAAGTCTGAAGATGCGCAAAGTCCGGCATTATGAGCACGTTTTTCTTTTGCTGTTGTTGCGCGAGTTTCACTGCAACACACACGCGGGTATTTTTTTTTTTTTTTTTTTTTTTAGTGGCAGCTCCTATTTTTGTTCAAAAACAACAACAACCCCAGCTTCCTCCGCACAGCAAAAAAAAAAATAATAATAAAAAAATCAAAAACTAACGTAATAAAAAACAATAAATAAAAATAATACACACACACACAAATACACACCCTTATAAAAAATTTAAAAAAAGCAAAAAACTTCAGTAAAAAAATGTATATCAAATATATATATATATATATATATATAACATCAACTTTTAAAAACCGCAAAAAAAAAAAAAAAAAAGAAAAAGAAAAAAACTTCACATCTAAAGTTACGGTAAAGCAAATAAGAATAATAGCAGACAGTCAACAATATCAGACAAGAAAATATTGCAAATTTGTACAGACATAGTATTGCCTTTTTATTCACATAAATATACAAAAGCGCCCCAATCAATATAGCTTTGTTCTCACACATATACAAGAAAAAAAAAAAAAAAAAAAAAAAAAAAAAAAAA
>JAWVMR010000151.1:0-40052 GCA_036321205.1 Trypanosoma caninum | reverse complement strand
AAAAAAAAAAAAAAAAAAAAAAAAAAAAAAAAAAAAACAAACAACAAACAACAAACAACAAACAACAAACAACAAACAACAAACAACACCAAGCAACGGCCTTTCACCTAAACACGGCTGCCTCGCACTGGACTGAGACTCTGCTCCAGCTGCCGTGTCTCTTCCTTCAAACAGCAGCGCATCTCGTCCAGCGGCAACCGCCACTGCTGCTCAATTTTTGCCCGCTCTTCCCGCAAAATGCTCCACCCGCCGCTGTCGGCATCAGAAGCGCCCAACCGCGAAGGAGCAAAAAAAGTCCCCGCCGCCATGTCGCTGCCGCTGCTGGAACGTCGCAACGCCGGCGACATAACACACGGGCCGCAGGGCTCAAAAGACAACCGCCGCGGCGTGATTTCTTCGTCCTTCAGAAGCGAGGCGCCCTCAAGAGGGTCAGGTATCACTGCAGGCACGTCAACGATGTCTGGCTGAAAAAGATAAACTTGGCTGTCGTGCAGCAGTTGAGTTGAGCGCTCCAACCTGACCCACACGCACTCTACATCGTCAAACACGACAGCAGCGCTAATTGTAAACAAGCGACCAATAAAACGAGCACGAAAAAGCTTGTTAAATGCAATTGTTGAGCAATGAAAAAGTTGCGCTACTGACGGTCCGTGAAGGTCAAACCAAAACCGTAGATTCACTTTCTCACCATTGCAGTCAGCAGCAACATTGATTGAATATTTCATTCTCTATTGCTTTTTTCACTAAATAAACGTTTTTTTTTTGTTTTTTTTTTTGTTGTTGTTGTTTTGTTTTTACACCTTAGACACCATACCATAAAGCAAAATAAAATAAAAAACGCAAAAAATTTCTGGTTACATTTCCTGCAATTTTTGACAAACTCCCGTCTCTCTTTGTCTTCCCTATTTATTATTATTATTATCATTAAGTTAAAAAGTTTCACAAAAACCATATAATCAAAAAAATAGACATGACGCTAATATATCAGTAATAATAAAACTAATACCTATTATTATTATTATACCAAAAATAATAAATACAAACACCCCCGCTTAAAAAAACAAAAAATATATATTTCAAAGCTTATATTTATTATTACCCAATAACTATGTGCCCTCATAATCCTGCAAGTCAGCCTCATCAATAACAATTTCCTCCGTTAGCAGATTTAGCATTCGTTGCAAAACACATTTTATTTCGGTAACATCGCTATTTGTTTTTGAAAGACGCAACAATTGAGCCGCGAGCACTTTTTTGCGTGTCTTCATTACGCCAATGCGCGTGGCAAGAATGCTGACATCCCTGCTTTCGTTCTGCACTTCGTTGATGTGTTCAGTAGTTAATACCGGAAGTGTGTCTTCACTAGAATTCGGTGAAAGCCGCAAGAAAGAAAACAAACCCCGGGAGCAAGTTTTTCCTCTAGACATCCTAATTTCCTGCTGTTTTGCTAGCAGCTCCAGCCCCCGCTGGTGACTGTGCAAAGAGCTGATCGCATCCTTCAACTCCCCCGCCGCTGCCTGTTGTTCTTTGCAGGCAATCTGGTATACTACCAGCTCAATTTCATTAGAGTTTTTCTTTTCGTCCAGCTCCCGACGTATCTTTGCAATGCTCTCTTGCGTCGTGCGAAAAGACCTTTCCGCCACTGCCGCTCTCTCCGACTTGTAGCTACAAAAAAGTTTCCCCATCTCATCTTGACTCTCCTCATAAATACATCTTCGACCACCCAACTCAAGCTGAAGTATGTTGCATAGCTGTTGTTCGTTCTTTAGCGCAAAGATTTTATCAGAGGCCTCCTTACACTTCAGCTCAAGTTCCTCAATGCGCTTTCTGATTGCATCACATTTGCTTTTGTCCATCTCCAATTGACTTTCCATCAAGTTCGACTCCCTGGCAAGAGAGATCAGCTGCTCACGTTCCTCTTCAAAAAGCAACCTTGCCTTCTGCACGCGCTCCATGTCTTCAGGGCTCAGCATCGCTGCAACCCCGTCGGCACTATTTGTGTCATGCGCGCGCGACCCGGTCGCTCCACAATTACTAGATGACATCACGCCGTATGGCTGCGCTGTGCTCAACGCCGCGGGGGACGTCATGTACTGCCAGTTCACAACCAGCTCCTCCTCCTCCTCCATTTTTCGGCTATCCTCCTTTTCCCCATGCGCGTCTCCCCTGCAGAGGCCAGAGGCGGAAAGAACATCCAGATTTGAACTGCAGTCGTTATCCTTCAGCAAAACAAACCTTGGAACAGATGATGAAGAGACCAATTTAGTCTCAAGTTCAGTCAGTTTTCGCCGCTCATTAACAACTAGTTTTCGTGATTCAAGAAATTCACGATATGCATCGTTCACAGCTGGAATCAGTAAACTCTTTTGTTTCACCTCATTTTTAAATTTCTCTGTAAAAGTAAGCAGCGCATATTTTGCGGAAGACAAATCAGAAAGAAGGGGTACGCTATTTAAAATAAAAATCTCCGCGCTAAGCAAAAGACGAGACTCATAGCTCATTAATCCCATGTGTTTTGGTTCTTTTTCCTCTTCTATCATTTCTATAAACTTTTAAAAATATATATACCATTTAAGAAAAAAAAAAACTCAAATACACGCACACACAAAAAAAAAAAAAAAAAAAAAAAAAAACATTAAAACGGTACAAAGACAACAAAGGTTTGCTTGTTTTTCTTTTGTACACATTTTTACCCGTAGCATTACCATTTTGTTTTCGTTGTTGTTCCTTCTGCCTTGGCATGTTTTCTTACTTAAAAACAGCCTAACCTGCCAACACCTATCAGTATATGTCTTACATAACACCCAACGCGCTCACAGCTTTATCCAACAGCTGCTTGAGTCGCTCAGTCGCCAAACACTCATCAAGAGCACTTTCTTTTCCTCGATTCATTACCTCTTCAGGTTGGTCTTCCTCTTCATTTTCTTTCCCAAGAACGTCTCGCAGAATCCATTTGCGAGGATCAGAGAAAAACACCAAGCGCTCGCCATTTGTGGGATGATAAAATACAAAAACGGTGGCGTGCAACAAATGTCGCCTCACTCGCAAATGTGGTGCCGCCGCACTCGTCATGCTCGTAGTGCTACGGGCTCTTGAAATGTACACATCGTCCGCAACCGCACAACAGCCACCCGCAATTCCCGGTGTTGTGGTCTCGTACAGTTTGTCGCCCAGCACAGGAAAGCCCAGATGGGCGCAATGCAGTCGTATCTGATGTGTTCGTCCGGTAAAAATATCAACGCGTGCAACGGACACTCCAATTCTGGCGTCGCTTGCAAGGATCTGTACTTGCGAACATGCAGGCCGCCCGTAACGCTGCGGGTTTTCTTCCACGCTTGCAGGAAAACATGCCATCTTTAATTTCTTCAATTTTGCGTGGCTGCTGGCAATCGCAACGTCAGCGTCCGACAAACACGCCGAAAGGGGCCCGATTCGGTTGTACACGACAAAAACAGCCCCCTCAGACGCTGCACCAGCCACCACGGCAACATACGACTTTTTGACAATTTTTTCGTCTCTTAAAAGCCTGGCAAAAAAGGCTGCGTTAAGGTTGTCAGTTGCCGAATCACCCCAATCTAAAATTTTCGCTGCGAGGCGCTCTGACGATTCCTCAAACTGCCTTGAAAGAATCCTCGCTGCGTTGAGCTCTTTTGCCAACACAACCAGACCGGACGTCTCCTTGTCAAGTCGATGAACGGGACGACACAAAATCTGAGCTCCCCCGTCAGCAGCAGCACGCCGCTGCAAAACACCCACCAGCGTGTTGTTCGAGTAACGCCCTCCTTCCGCCACCGGGAGGTTGCCATTTTTCACGCACACAAAAAGCGCCTCGTCCTCGTGGACAACAACAATGTGCTCGTCAACATCAGGCTCCAAATCCCGCGGTGGGCTAAAGTTAATCTCGTCATGCTGCTGCAGCACGTAGTCGGCTGTTGGCGTCAGCTTCCCAACAAATCTGCTGTTAACAGACAAGTGGCCCGCATTTATGTGCTGCAGCCACGCATCACGCAAAAGATATGGAAACCTAGCGCAAAGAAAATCCAATAATGTCTCTGGTGCAGATAACTTTGAGCGGTTGTAACGTGTACGGCGACCCATTTTTTTTTTTTTTTTTTGTTGTTTTCGTTTTTGTTGTTTTGTTGCCGTTATTTTCTCTACGCAACTCCCACCACCTCCACTGCCACCCTCTTCCCCGAGCCCTCTCTCCCACCCCACACTTCTTGCGCTGTTATTTATACATGACACGCGCATATATATATATATATATATATATATATATGCATATAATAACAATAAATTAATTAACAAACAAATGACAGAACAAGCTTACAGGTTCAATTTACATCCACTAATACCCTTCCATCCATGACAAGAAAATAAATACCGATTGGTACAAGTACATATCGGTGCCTATGCAAATAAAAACATATAATTTGCAGCCGTTCCCCCCCCCCCCCCCCCCCCCCCCCCCCCCAAAAAAAAAAAAAAAAAAAAAAAAAAAAAAAAAAAAAAAAAAAAAAAAAAAAAAAAAAAAAAAAAAAAAAAAAAATATATATATATATATATATATATATATATATATATATATATATATATATATGTATAATAATAAAGTATGCATATGGATGTACAGGGTAAATAATAAAAAGTGTTATTATTTTGTTTTGATGTTGCACCAATTTCATTTTATTCACACTTCCCCACTCAATGCACACATGTGTATTTATGTAAAAATAACAAAGCAAAACAAATAATAATAATAATAATAACAGCAATACTGCTTGCTTACCTGTTTGACAAAACCTACAAACGTGCAAATGTCGACTCATCTCCAGCAAGTCTAAAATGAATACGGGCACTGCTATCACCGCCACTGTAAATAGAACTACGACACTCAGCCGTAAAATCTATAATTAAAGAAACAAGTTCTTTCAAACAAGTTGAGGTTATGCGTGAGCGCAGCTCCTTTAGTCTAGAGCAAATCTCGTTAGAGCCCCGAGGCCATGCGCTTTTGTAAACAGACAAAACCTCATGTACATCAGCAGGGTTTATAAACGCGGGGACATGCAATGAAAGCTCTCCGGTGCACGTGTTTAAAGGTGCCGCTCCCACAAAGTATCTGCGCAATAAAATTGTGTGTGGACTGTTGCTGTCTAAAAGCAACGGGCCAACAAGATTCCTCTCAGGTGATCTATCCACCGAAGCCTTTAAAAGAGTTTCCCCAGTGTCACCAGAAACGGTGTCAACCTGCAGGGACGCACCACCATCAAGAGCTAAAGACCAAAAATGTGCCATTATAGGCGGCAACGTTAGTCGTTGTTCAAAGACCACACTCCCCACACCATCAACAAGACGCACACTTACATTGTGAGGACGTGTGGAGCTCATCTTTGCAATAATGTCTGACCTGCTAGTGTCACCAGTACTTTTGCCATCTACATCACAAAGAATACCAAGTCGCTGCGGGCAGACAAGGTGAAGGTGCACTTCGTCCATCACCTGTAGGACAGTAGCATCTAAAAAGCAAGATGTTGATGGGGAAAGCACCTGTGAGGCCGCAGTTTCCGCCTTTGCGCCAGTCAATGTAACCCGCGTCTCTGCACAGGGTGCACCACTTCTTGGGTCACGCGCAACAATGCGAATACAATGTGTGGAACCTGATGGAAAGGCGTATCCCTGTGGCACCTGAGCACCTTGTTCAATATTTATAAACCCTGTTTCATCTATATCAACACTCAGTTTACAAAATCTCGCTGTTCGTATATTCTTAAGACAACCACTTTCCGCTGTGAATTGGATAACGTCTATTGGGGTTGAAATAGACCCCTGAACGCGTAGTCGAGACAGTTCATTTTCATGGTCACGACATTGTTGCAGCAGCAAATCTATAAGTGCCTTTTCCTCTGGACCACGAGTGGAAACAGAGGCCAAACAGGCTAAGAGCGGTGACGAGGACGATTGACGGTTAAAAGCGTCCACCAAGTCTTTAGCAAACTCATTGCGAGACACCTCTCCTTGCGATGAGGTCTTTCTGCAAACTGATAAGCGAATTTTATTAACACTGCGCGGAATATCAGTGCTGGAGTTAGGCAAAAGTTCCATCATCTGCTGTTGGTCACCAAAAAAAATCAAAAGATTCGTGCCATCTAGAACATCACCAACAACAAGATGGCAGGAACGTTCATAACTATTCAAAAAAAAACGTAAAAAGTCCACAAGAAGACCCAACAATCGAGAACCCCTAGCCGACTGCGGTGACATAACGTTTGTTAGCTCCAACATCACCTTTTCAGGACTGTTAATGTGTCGCTGAAACGTCTCCACAAGACGCGCAATAAGCATTTCATCCAAATTAGGTTCTTGTGGCGAAAAATAAACGTTACATGCTGCAGCTGTACGCCCCACAGGAAGCGTAAGAGCAGCTAATGTCACAATATGACCATCCGGCACTTGAACACTTCCTCCTCCTGCAATATTGCATGGTGACTCATTGTCAATCGCTGCTGTCACACCAAATCCGGGACACTGGATATCTGTTACAATCTCACCTTTTCTTTTAAACTGTATTATTGGCGGTGTCACACACAATTTTTCCTTTATAAATCCAAGAATTGTAGCTGCTTCAGGTGTTTGCGAAACAATGCTCTGAACCGCGCGGCGAATGCTTTGAATATCAGTAAGATCCAAAGCCTTCGCAAGTTGTAAAATCCATGCCTCGGTTCCAGACTCTGCTGATGGTTGGCGCAAAGCTGACTCTTGTGCAACTAAAGACGTTTTACCAGCTTCTGGTGGAATACTGCAAACAGTTGCACGCCTAGAAGACTTTGCAGAGATACCTTGTTCTTCGTGTGGATCACCCAAAACGCCTGTAGCAGACTGAAGACGCGCAATCTCTGGCACTGTAGTACTCTGGCGAAGAAAAATACGGCCGGCTACATCTTTAATTGTAATGCGGACGCAATGCTCCATTGTATCAGTAATATCAAGCCGTGCAATGCCGTATCCTGAAACTGACACCCCGTTATCACCAACAAGTTCAACCATAAAGCCTTCCGCAGTTGCAACAAACACAGAGGCTGCTGTACCACCATAAGATGCCTTTACAATCTTTGTTTCCAATTCAGGAAAACGAAACGTTGTAACATCTGTTTTTGCCGCCTCTACTGGTTCGACATACGAGGCCGTAAACACTCCCGATTGTGCATAGGGCGCGGTGGTTGAAGCCGTAACAGGCAGTTGAAATATAAATGGGCCACTCTCTGCTGGCAAAGTTATAGGCTGATTCTTTTCAAGAGGAATGCACTTAGCACTCCCACTGCAAAAAATCACAGCGTCTTTTTGTGTCCCTTCAACTGGTTGCACCGTAAAAGTGACAGGTGGGTGAGAAGAAACTGCTTTTCCAGGAGTCAAGGAAGATTTCCGCCTTTGCTGAGGCCCCGTATCCACAAGTTCCAGAGAACACTCCTTGGCTTGAAGAGGAATTTCATACCACCCTCCTTTAGGAAAAATTAACTGACCGTCAACCTCTAAAATAATATTGTCCACAAGTGAGGGGTTCAATGGTGCCCGCAGCCGTAAAAAACTCTTCTCCTCACTTCCGCTTAAAATCATTCGACAGTTGTGTTTCACACCAGCCCCCTGCACAACCGCTGTAAGACAATACTCGCGTCCGTCGTCCGGGACAGCAACGACCTCGCCGCTGAGTGGAAAAACCACCGCCCGTGGTGGGCCCTTGTCAACAGAAAGCTCACAGTGCAGCGTCTGACCTTTACGCGGCTGAATTTTTTCTATGGAAAGATTGGAGCCTGTCATTCGAAGTATCAAGTCTGTAGAGCCTTTCGGCAGTGCAGCACCATGTCCATGATTAAGCACTGGCTCAACCTTGTACTCTCCTCTAAAAGGATAACTTCTATCATTCATTTTGCATCCCACAGCGGGAAACTTTACACGCGTTGGCATTACTAAAAAATTGTAATGATAATAATAATAACAAAAAAATTTCTCGGTTATTTTCTGGTGTACCCCCAACCCCAAAATTAAAAAAAAAAAAAGTAATAATAATAGTAATAATGATAAAAAGACCGTTAACCAATTAAGCCCCTGATTTATCACAATGGCAGCGTAGCAGCAACAACACAAAAATATTATTGGATAAACGCTTTCTTTTATTATTTATTCAGTTATTTATTTTTGCTGTTGTCTCTCTTTTTTTTTTTTCTTTTTTTTTTTTTTAGCTTGATCACACTTACAAATTAATATATATATATATTGTATGCTAGACTATGATGGCACTGTTAGGCTTTAATTTCCCGCAAGGCCTCGACGCGTGCACGAATAAGCTCCACAGTTGCCGCCAGCTCATCAAGAGTGTTATTGTCCCGCACAATAATAATATCTTCATCATATGACTCACGCGCCTCCTCTTCGCAAATCCCTTGAATCTCCACCTCCATGTTTTCATCCCGTTTTTGTTCGCTGTACTTGCGCGCTATAAGCCGCTCAAAAAGGACCTCCGTGGATGTGCGTAAAACAACAACAAGATGAAACCAGCGCCGCGGAAAAAGCTCGCTAGAGTGAAAATCCACCACATGATTTCCCTCATTCACCATAATGGGCTCCATAAAGTCAAGCAATCGATCCTCATCATCCTCTTCGATAATGTTTGTGTCAAAAACCTCATCATGCTCGGTGTAAAATCCGTTTTCGGTCACAATCTTTCCAACGTCTATGTGCTCAAACCCATCAAGCTCCTGGGTAAGAAGATCAGCAAGAGACGTCTTGCCTGTTCCCGGAGTTCCAGTAATAAGAATGTTAATGCCTTTTGGAAGCCGCATTATTTTGCTATCTAAAAAACACCCAAACTCCACTACCAACCGCTCAGCCAATCATCATTACGTTAAAAATAAATCAACAATAACAACAACAAAAAAAAAAAAAAAGTAGCCATAATAATAATAATAATAATAATAATAATAAAGCAGTAATAATTATTATTTTCAAAGTATCTACATATATTACCACTAACATGTCAATAATAATAATAAATGCAAAAACTATATAATAGCAACAAAACAAAAACAAGGAAATCACTCCTGATAAAATGACAAATGATTCATTCTTTCACGTTCTTGTTGTTCGGCGCAAAAATTTTCAAACTCCGCTTCAATGTTGCCCTCGTGGGCGCTCTCATGCAAAAGCGGAGCTCCGCGGTGGCGTGCCCACATGTCAAGCGACAACTTTTTTAGCTTCCGCAGCTTCATTGACGCAATACGATGATCACGCGATACACGATGCTCGGCCATGTTCTTTTTTAAAATTGATACATGACATGTGGCACACCATGTCTGATCTTCTGGCAAAAGCTCTCTTGCCAGTTGTGATGGTCTCAATTGACGGCCAATGTAACCTTTTCTATGAAGCATCACACGTCCGTGTATTCTCTATTTTTTTTTTTTGTTTTTTTTGTTTTGGTTGTTGTTTTTGTTTGTTTGTTTTGTTTTGTGTTCATGTAAGAAAGGGTAAAAGTTATTTATTAAAATTAAAACAATAAAATAAATAAAAAAAATAGTTTATATAAAAACTATATAAACATACTTTCATTATTAATATAATACATAGCTTTGCTAAAATCACCAAATACTCAATAAAAAATAACAATAATAATGAGCCATCACATCGCCAGTCACCGCAAGTAAAATTTGTTCGTGCCTCCATTCACGCCAACCCCTTTATTATTAAACACGATCAAGCAAAAAAAAAAAAAAAAGAACTGCTTATTCGTCGCATAACTTTACACACACAGACAGACACAGCAAAAAAAAAAAAAAAACCTCCCGCCAAACAAACAATAATAATAGTAATACAGCCCACCTTTTGCTCGCATCTCAACTGTCATCCTCCTCTTCATCAGCGTCCTCAAGAATAAAATCAGGTAAGGACTGTTGTGTAACCATAAAAGGAGAAATTGCCACAGCATCATAACCTTCCCCGCGCAGCTGCAGTCTATTTTCACTACACGAACCGTCACTACTTTCAATCATAGCTCGGTTGTCCTCCTGCGTTGATATTGCAGCCGTAAAACCGCCTTGATCAAAGCCTTTAGAACGCACAAAAGACGTATGCAAAGTATATGAGTCATCACCCAAGCAAAACGGGCGCCAAGACGCACTGTCGTCACCAATTGCCTGAACTGAAAAGTCATCAGTGTCACAACACTGAAAAGGTGCAGCGTCTACAAAGGAAACGGTTTCGTCATCACTTTCAAAGCCAAATGTCGTCCGCTGTAGCAGCTGTTCATAGTGCCATGAATGCCTCCCTTCACTATCCCCAGCACTAATAGCGGCGTTGTTGCTAAAATGATCACACGACAGACTCACAGTACTGCCCACACACACATCCGGCCCCACATCCGAAAGACTTATCAGCGTTCCCACATCTCCGTCGTGATATTCCTCGCATTCAGTTTCTGCCACACCCAACGTTTCGTCGGCACGTGGTCGTTTGACTCCAAGAAGGGCTGGGACTGGCGTGAGCACATCAGCGCAGAACACCGAGACCTTCCAGCTGAGGTGGCGCACAAGTTCGCAAGGCAAAATGCTGGCCCCAGTGGCACCATCAAAGAAACGTTGCACGTGCAGGTTGCGCGTCCGAAGTCGTTTAAAGACGTCCTCAAATCTCTGCTCAGCGGAGGTAGCAATGCGAAACAGACGCGCTCCAACCTTCACCTCAATGTGTTGCCGGACCCCATTGCTGTCTCCGTACGCACTGTCCGAAGCGTAGAGGCGCACATGATCCCGGCCAATAAGCGGTCGCCTCACACTGCCGTCCTCTGCAATAATCGGTGTCAATTTTTTTCCATGCTTCTCCATTACAAAATAAAAAAAACAGTGAAGATTGCCCTCAGTTACATCCATGTTACCATCAACAACCTCGTAAAATATTTTCTCTTTCACAAGCTCTGGTTCTCGCTCCCGTGTAAAGGCGCAAACCACAATTCTAGGATATTCATAACTAATGGCTTTAGCCTTGAGCACATTTGCCAAACAAAGGGCATCACTACAGCCCGCACAGCATGAGCACAAATATGATCCATTAAAACAGCAGTTACAGTGGCCGTTAACAGCGGTACTTTGACCTTTTACCAAATCACTACAAGTTAAAACCTTTGCCGCACACTCCTGTTGTTGTTTTTCCTTCTCCTGTTTCCGCGCCTGTGTTGTTGTACTAGAATGAAGAACGCAATACTGATTAAGCCTGTACTCAAGACCACCCGCAAGCTCTTTGTACGTGGTGCTACCCTTGTAAAATGGCACAAGGACATCCCCTCTATGGTCACCAGTAGCACCACAAAAACCTTTGTTTTTTAAGCGCGACGCCGACGTAAAAGCCGGTGACTGACATTGAAACAGGCTGATGCACACAGTGGCTAAAGAAACAACTGCCTGCTCCTTTCGCATACATTCGTTGCTACTACTAAACAAAATCTTTCTAAACACCAAATATATATATATATATATATATATATATATGAGATGCCTATATAAAAACTTTTTTTTCGTTTCTAGATAAAATCCCTAAACAATAATACACATATAAAACACCAAAAAAATAATAGTAAAACAACGATAAAGAGTAATGCATTTTCATCACAAATGTATATATATGCGCCTTATAAACTAAAATAAAAAAAAAAACACATAAAAAATATATATGACAAAGTTATCCATCACACAATTCATTCTATTCACAAGAATATATCTACATATATATAATATTGTCTAACCTACACCAAAACATCCACAAAAACGTAAAAAAAAAATTAAAAAAATTAGAAACACATTCACCTCACAAATCAATATATATAAACATATATAAATAAATATATATACATATAGATATACACGTATATACATATATTTAGTGAATTAATAAAAACCTATCAAAAATCTACAAAATACACCACGCATCAAAACCTTATAATAACACTATTAATTCCAATTCCTAATATAAACAATTTTGCTTTAACACCGTTAACCCTATTATCACCATTATATAAACCTTTTTTCCAAACCATTATTATCTATATTTCATAACTAAAAAAAAAATGCTTTGTATATTAGCTTGAAATTGCATCTAAAAACAAATAAAGTGGTACACCGGTGTCGTGAAAAAAAAAAAACTGTAGGTGCCTTCTTCTTTCTATGCTTCGACCAAGAGATGGTGGTGGTGGTGGTGACAATTAAAAGTAAGGACATCTAAAGTTTTCCTCCCTTTCGCTTTCACATGCCACACTCTTGTTTGTCCTAATTTTGCGCACATTTATGTAGTATTAGTCAAAAATAGAAAAAAAGTCAGGCGGAAAACGTACAATTTCTCCGCGTCATAATGGGACGTGACAAAATATCAGGACTAAGATTTGCTTTTCGTGGGTCGTCAAAGTAAGTCTCCGCGTCAAAGTAGCGCAAGGCGTCTTTCCCCCATCCTGGCGGAGGCAGCCGCTGCGTTTCCATCGCCCCGGGTTTTTTTTCCGGCAGCACCCGCGTTGACTGTTCCTCGGGTGTACAGACAATATCGTCAGCAATATCGTAGTTCAGCTGCCGCTCCACAATAATTGGGGACCAAACCGTACCGGCCTCGCCCTGTCGCACCTGCCTCTCGTGGGACGGGTCATCACCTAACGAACGTGGCGTGGGGACAGCAGCCTGCGCGTTAGGCACCGTCCGGGGCTCGCTGTCACCAGCAGCAGCACCGTTCTTGCTCTCATCATCAACAAGACGCCTATTCAACGAGTCCAACGGTCCCGCACTGTGCACATCAACCACGCTAACGTCTAGCCTCCTCCTTTTATCTGTCTCCATTTCCTCCTCCACCTTTTCCTCAACCTTCTCCTCTTTTACCCTTTTTTCTGCTAAACGTCTCGTCTGTCGACTGGCACGCAAAACCTTGCCGGGACTGGAAACGTAGTTGTCGGCAAAGTATTTGTTGGCCTCAGGGCCCCATCCCAAACGACGTTTTTGCTGCGTCGCGGTCTCCACACCTCTGCTTCGCGACGGCCTTTCAGGAGACACTCGCTTCCCACAACACAAGGCAACCCCCTCCTTTTCCCCCGCAGTGTTCTGCCTTTTCCGTGACCTCATGAGCTTGCCAGGACTGGAAACGTAGTTGTCGGCAAAGCTCTTGTGCGCCTCGGGACCCCAGCCGAGTCCGCGGTCTGTGCCCGGCCGTCTCCCGCAGCCTGACGCGGGCATTCCAGCTTTTTTCTCCTTCCCCTTGTTTTTTTTATTCCCCTCCTCTTCCTCCTTTCCCCCCTTTCCACCGCTGTCGTCCCTCGTACGCCTAGCCACAGTCCTCTTGCCAGTTGCGCCAGTAGTGGTTGAAGGCGGCTGTTTAGAAGATGCCTTACTTGTACACTCCCTCTGCGCCACGGTTCCCCTCTCCCCTCTTTCTTTCGCCACCACCTGTTGCCCTTTAGCAGCAGCACGGGGCGCAAAAGAGGGTTCAGAAGAAAGTGCTGCGGTAGTCGCGGTGTCACGACAAACCATGATCACGGAATTGCTATTGTCTTCTAGAGGGTTTACTAACGCTGTGACCTCGCCGCTGGTGTCCGTAGGCGCCGGTAAATTCTCGCCAGCCATATTGTCCGCAGGTTCCCTAATACAAAGTCGCATGTAAAGTACCTCTTCCTTAACAAGAAGAACCTGGGTAACAAAGTCCTGCGCAAAAATCTCTACCTTATTTGACCCATTGTTCACAAACAGCTCCGTCACACATACTTTTCCCCGCGTGATCGGGTGCTGCCCGTTGCAGTGCCGTGAGATAAGTCGGCGTATCGCGTCCTTCGCCAACCGCCGCACGGTCGTTTCGTCGGCGATGGGTACGCGAAACGTTCCCTCTACCGTGTCACCAAGAAGAAATGAGACAGTAGCAAACTGGGGCTCGTTTAACGGCATTGCAAAACCAAGATGCAAATATTAATAGTAGTAAACAATAGCAATAACTGGGCGTGGTTTGCGCGTCTGAAATTCAAATTTACTTCAAAAGGCGTTTTCTGGTATGTTCCTGCGTCTTATTTATTCTTACTTATGCTTAACATATATTTCTGTCAGTCTTAACTCCCCCTCTTCTCTTTATGTGCGGCTGTTCCTGTGTATACAAAAAAAAAAAAAAAACAGCAAACTAAACAGGTGGTAAAACTTCTAGCATACAAAAAAGGCGCCATAAATGCGCAACAGAGCAAGAGGATAATTTACAACACATAAACACTAAAAAACAGGCCCAGAGAAGTCTATATGTGCCGCAATCATCACACAAAGCACAAAGCACTTTTTTATATATATATATATATATATATATAGAGTTTGAATACCTATACGTACTCCACAGACAGACCTAAAAGATGACTCTAAAAACAAACAAAAAAACAAAAATGACAAGAATAACACAACCCACATTTGCCAATCCGTATATCCACTGCCAGCATCATCACGGCAGTTTTTGGTCTTTCTACCCTTTATTCGGCTTCATAGACGGCACAGCTGCTACACCATCGCCTGCAGTACAATCGTCACACACTGTTTGCCGCATTGCCCGCCTAAGAAAGTCCTCAGGGGCAAATTCCCATAACAGACGGGCGCACACCAACGTTGGATTGTCGTGCCAGTCAAGCATTGAGCGCAGCACGTCCTCCTCTGTGGATAGTGGTGCCTTTGGAAAAAGTCGCGGCATCCTGTCGCGCAGCTCACTGTGTGCCGCAAAGACCGGCGTTTCCTCCGTGATGTGCATCTTGCGTCGCAGCCGACGACTTCGTCTATAAGGTGGTGGCAACATCGCCTGAGCCGCAGAAATGACACCTATACGTGCACTTTGGGCCTTTTTTGCCGAGTCGCCAGAGCCCTTTCTCAGAACACTTCTACGTTTGCCGTAGCCAACATTCGTCCCACAATGTCGCCCAGAAACTGGCTCCCCCTCCGTATGAATTGTATCCCCCCGCGGCCGCAGTGGTGCAAAGGGAGCGGGAGCACCGTCGGAGCCACCTTTCCCCTTGTCCCCACCATCACCATTATCATCGCCATCACAACCGCTTCCATCCACCCTATCGGTGCCCATTTCCCCTACATTCACCACGTCGTTTGAAGCACCACGCACCGCTTTACTCACGCGCCCTGACGCCCCAGATGAGTTTGACGATACGGCATTCAACTCTCCTGCTGATTCCCCGCAGTTCCGCTGGGTGGCAGAGCTAGTCAACGACACAGCGCGCAAAATGCTGCGCGGGTCCTCGCCCGGGGGAAGACTTGTGATCACATGCACGTCCTGGCCCCCGACCCGCCCAACTCTTGCCAGCGGGTCTCTCGTGTACACAAGGTAGCTGGTTGACGGCGCTGCGGCGGCAGCAAGGCTCGCAGCACCTCTGCGCGTCTGCACACCGCCGTTGCTGTTCGGTATGATCGTCACCCGGGTGTTGTTGTCCAACCAAACGACATTAGTTGTCGGCGCTGCGGAGGGAGGAATGGCATCAACATCATCCGGCGGCTTAATCACAGGCTCCCACACATGCATGCGCTTCAAAGCACGCTTTGACAGTTTTGGTACGGCCTCGTGCGGTGGCAGCGGCGAATCCAACGCTGGCAGCTGCTCATCACGTTTCTCATCCCTTGGCTGCTCTTCCTCCTCCTGCTTAAAGGACGATAACAACAACGACGGAGTCGCCTCCTGCTCCCCTGTACCAGCATCACCGGCGGGTGCACTTTCAACGGCTATCTTTGAATTGCCACCGCGGTTCCTGACAGAGCGCCTGGGCCCCATGCCACTCTACTCGGCGTATATGTGAGAGCAATGTGGTTAAAAAATTATTTAAAATAAATAAACAAATAAACAAAACAAAAACAACAATAATAGCAATCGTAGTAATAGCGACAACACACGCACGCACAATAATCACAAACGCAAGAACAAAAACAAAAGCAGCAAATGCAGCCCTACTCCCAAACTTGCTATGACAGGTAATAAGACCAATGTATATAGATACAGATATACGTGTAACGATGGCCCGCATCAAACCCCCTTCCGAGACATCTGGAAGCGTCTGTAAGCTCCAGCGGTAATAACATTTCCCTGCGCGTCCTGCATTTCTTCCCCCTCCTGCTCCTCGTGAAGGCGCTTGCGGGGATTTGTGAAATTGTTCGTAACCCTGTCTCTCATCTCCATAACCTTTCGAATAGATGAAATACCCTCATAGTCCTTCAGGCGAACTGTTACGCCAAGACGTCGAAGTCCTTCAGCGTGGCGCTCAGCCCCAAAGTGCTCCTTGAATGCCTTTGGCCCGACATACACGGTGCCACCACACACCTCGCAGTAGAACCTCTTGTGCAACTGCTGAAGCTGTATTAGCCACCGTGCAACCGGTTTACCATCGCGGTCTAAAAGCTGCTCCTGGCTCTCATCAACCATAGCGCCATTTTCTGCCGCCGTGTCCGGCGCATCAGACTGACCCAACGTGGCGGCGACGTCATACTGCGCTGCCTGCGCAACGCTGCCCTCAACAGTTGTGGCGCTTTTCATTTTCGCCTCCTCCACGGACCGAAAAAACTCCTCCTGTAGACGCCCTCGCTCCCATTCAAGCTCCTCCACTGTCTTGCTATAATCACACAAAAGAATTTTTTCAGTCACCTGCAGTGTCTCAAAAAGCAGCGTTTGCAGCAACATAACGACCTTCCCTTCGGTGCAAACCACAGACTTGATGTCCTCCAGCGATCGCAAAGGGGGTGTCGCATTGGCGTCAGTCGTCATCGACTCCAGATACTCAATAGGCCACGGCGCAAATGCCTTGCTGTATTTAAGCAGCGGTGGTGGTATAACTAATGCACATGCCGTCTTGTCCGTAGAGCCAATAGCGCCACTACCCACGGAACACCTCACAACAGCCTTCTTCTGTTCTAGCAGCTTTGACCAAAACTCTTCCGCATCGGCGTCACACTTTGCTAACGATGCAACCAGTACATCTGTTTCCATCACATTTACACGCTCATAAAAGCTAATAAGATATGCCAGCAGCTCCTCCACAAATTCCCTGTACATGGCAAATCCATAAATTTTCCGGTAGGCATCGATGTCGCGTAAGATGATGCCGGGTATTGATGGGACAAAGGTAAAATACTCCACACGCCCCTCCCACGCACTCCCGACGGCGTCCCCGGTCTCACGGGCACGTTTGCTTGTAGCAAGCATAAATGTGCTGTAGCGGTGGTAGTGCTGCTCCAGATCAAGACTGGCTCCATATCGCTCTACGACTGAAAAAAGGCTCTCCAGCTTCGCAGGGTCGGGGTGGTCCAGTTCGCACTTCACCGGCGGCAGGTCGCGGAAAGTTCTATGGTACTCACGTATGTCCGCAATCTGCGTTTCAAACGACCTGAGGGCGGCGCTCAGCACGTCCTCACCCTCGGAGGGGGCTTCCTGAACGGCAACGATGTCTTCCTGATCCAGGTACACATCAAGAAGCTTTTCCGCAATTGGAGAAATCGCCTCGGCCTGCTGCAAAATAAAGTGGTCCCGAAGAATCCGGTGGCGCCTGTTGGCCACATCCCCAAGAAGCCTCTGCTGCACAATGTTGTCAATGTGGTGCTCGATGTCCGCCTCAAACAAACGAATCTTTTCAAGCACACCGGTCAACATCCCGCACCTATATATATGGTTGGGTGTATAGAAACGGCCGTGTAACCCTCCGCCCCTTTCGCGACCACTTGTGCTTCCTTCTTCGTCACCAACCTCCCTTTTTGCTCTTCAAATAGAACTCTTTATGGTTGTATATCTGCTCCAGTGATAGGGCGTTTGTCTCCCGGCCGTCTCTAAAACACAAAATAATGATCTGGCCTAAGTTATCCACGGCACCTCACACAAATGCACAGCACAGCCTTTATTGCTACCTGTTCGCCAACAAAAAAAAAAAAAACAACTTCCCCCACTCTACCAGCAACAATTAAAAAAAATGTACATATACTAATACAATCAAACAGTAAAACCACAACAAGCATATTAAAATCAACGTGTTGTGGGCTGATCCATAAAAATAAAATCTTTCCCAAAATACATAAACAACGGCATTAATTAATGCAGGGCATGTTGCCATAAACCCTATCAGAAATAATGTTGAAAGACATATCCACCAACAAATACGCCACCACATCCACATTGTATATTATTGCATAAAGATACAAACACACACACATAAAAAAAAAAAAAGATACAAAATAATATGCGGCATAGCAAACGTGCGGGAAAAAAAAAAAAAAAAAAATGTGGCCCCAGTTTATTTTTAACCACCCTGCAAATCACCAAATATATGTTTTTCTGATTCCTCAGTTGCATACTACCTTTTTTTTTTTTTTTCTGTTTTTAGTTTTTTCTTATCGCTCCATGTTAGTGTCAACCCAACCTTCTAATTTCTTCACCAGCAGCAAACACGCTACTCTTCTATTCCTCCGTTTGTTCACCCTATACATATTACCACTGCAATAATCACGTGTGCGTGTGTCCGTACAAAAAGCAAAATAATATGCGTCAGCTATATACATTTTATAAAATAAACTAAAATAAAATCTAATGTCAGTTTCATTAACCCACCATATCTTACCCCACAATAATACAAATTTATTTTGGTCTTTATCGTAGCTTAATGGTCATTTCCAACCACCACAATTTCTCAACTTACCACATCGCACTGTCCTTCCGCACAGGCGTAACTTTCTTTTTTTGTTTGTTTACATGTATACATCTGTACATTTTTTTTTTTGTTCTTTTTTTTTTTTTTTTTTATTATTATTTTTTTGTTTTTTTTTGTTTTTCTTTTCTTAGCTTTATTTAAATGCTTTTTAATAATATAAGTATATATACATTTACAATATTTTCTTTCGAGGTGTCGAAAGCGTTTGAAACATATCCTCAGGCACTACATGTTTCAGGTAGTACACCCATTGCAGAGTCTCTCCCTTGTACACACAGGACACGGTAAGCCGCGAGGTCTGTAATGCCTGTCTGTCTTCTTCATGTTTGTATGTAACGCTAATGTTGATTGTTTTTTTCGCCGCAATGTTTTCTGTCGCTTTTGGAAGCATAAATGATGGAGAATCTGTTACAAACGTAAACGTTATAGCATCATTAAAGATATTTTTAAATGGAATGACTGTTGTTTGTCCAGCTCGCAAAATAAATGGTCCTTGAGGCTCTGGCGGCAGACATGAAGCCAAAATGGGAAATATATATGTACCGGCTTGAAGTGAAACAACTTCAATAACATCCTTTATATCACCCATACTAGTTGGCTCGTATTGTATATCAATAGAGACCGGATGTCCTTCAGGTTTTGTCGTTCCAGGCATTTTTATATTGCTTGCACTTCCTACCTTTGCAAAATACGTCGTTTTAGATGGTAGTCGTACAGCAAACTCGCAACCTGTCTTGCTATAGTGTGTAAAGGATAACGGAAAAACAACAGACTTTCCAAGACAGCAAGAAATGCGAATCGCATTCTCTGGTGCCGGTGGGGTCGAACGGAGATTAAGCTTACATGATGTTACGCCAAGTTCAGGGCCACTCACAGTAACTGTGGCAACAGGGTATTCCTTATGCAACAGCGGAAAAAAGCGTATTATTACGTCAGCAGTACTTTTTCGTGGAATAGTGATAGAAGGCTCAACAAAAATAACATCACTGCCATTTTCCACTTTTGTAGTAACAACAGCATTTTTCTCAAAAGGATTTGTAATTGGCATGCGGTAAATGGCAGAAGTACGCACAGCCGTAATAAGTTCCGTTTTTGAAGAAACTGTTTTTGGCACCACAAGTAGTGCAATATCAAATGTTTGTGTGTAATCTTCACGTTCTATGCATCGAAACTCCACTGTTCCGCGAAGACTACCATCTTTCAATGAACAAATTACAACAGAACATTCCTTTGTTTGCTTAGCAGGTACATCAATGCTTACAGGCAATTTAACACTAACTATTCCCTTTTCCGGCTCCGGTGTCCAGTTGATACTCGAATAAAAGCGCAAAGCTTGGGAAGTCCAATTTTGTAACTCAAATGTTTCCTTGTGTGAGACTCCTGCCTCCACATGCTTCTCACGTATGGCATTCTTTTCTATAGAGTGCACCGCTATACCTTCAAGCTGAATGCTTTGAGCGGAGCCATTTGGAAAAGGAATAAAAAGAGTACCAGTGTCCTTATCTCTAGATACAAATAATGGTGCATATGTCACAGAAAGCATGGCAATACTCTTAGGATTCACATTAAACGTTTTTGGTGCTGTCCAAAGTCGATTATCAATGGTTGGTTTAACAGTCCAGAGAACATCTGTTGGGTTTTCTATAGGTACTGTTTTCGTTGCAGAGCTTTTCGCTTCACAACTAAATGTCATAATTGTGCTTGCCTTGGGACGCCCAACTCCATGAGCTTCCACATTGACAGACAATGGAGGCGCACTATCAAATTCCACGGTAAAAACGCATCTAAAAGATGTTTTTGGCTTCTTAGGAGCATACACAACCTCACACACCTGCTCTGCATGAGAGCGAAGAAAGCCAGATAATGGCGTCACTTTTATTTCGCTATTCCCAAGCGCCGATGCATCCCACTTAAAGCGTTGAGAAATATCTCCACTATTCATAATCACAACACGGCGAGAAACCGATGAACCAACCACAACATCATCAAACAAAATGTTTCGAATATCCAAATGAACCTCTGCATCCTCGCAAGTACCTGAGATAATGGCCAGCGGCATCTCTCGCCCACAAACCAACATCCGCACCTCACGCTGAAACTCAGGCATTCTCACTCTGGGTTCAAAATAAACGTTTATTGTTCGCACCTCACGAGGTCGCATGACAAAACTGTCATTAGGTGAAAAAGAAACACCTTTTTCACGCAAAAATGCATCCACAGTGTTCGCAAGAGAAACTGGCGTGGTAGCGTGACTCCGGCACTCAAGTCGCAACTCACCACTTCGGCGCTCCCCAATTCTTGCGGAGCCTAATTTCAAAAAACGAACAGGCACATCGATATGTGGTATTATTCCTTCGCCTGACAAGGGAATAAAAAAAGGGTAATTGCCATTAAAAACAATTTTAAGTTCAGTGCTAAAAACACCAACTTCACGTGGAGAAAAACTAATCTTTAAATTTCGCGTCTCACCAGGAGATAACAAAAAAGAGTGTGCGTCAAGGTCAAAAATGTTGTCAGTAGAAAGTGTGCAGTCAAGCGATACCGTCTCTTTAGTCTCACCATTTATCATTTTCAACATGGTGTTGGCAACCGTGCCGGATGAAAATTCCAAAACAAAACATGGCCCAAAGTCAAATTTAGTAAAATTAAACTGTATTTTTGGTATATAGCTAATCGCTTTTAAGACTATTGTGTAAAAAATAGTTTTTTCAACTCTGCATTGTATTTTAAACTTGCGTAGCGTTTCTTCCTCTTTAGGGGTGTAAACAAGCATCATGACTGCACGTTGTTTTGGACCCAAAGTTCCAGAAAGTGGACTAATTTCAATAAACTTATGTCCTGGTGTAACCACAACAAAGTCCATTGAACATTGACCCTCATTTGATAAAACTAAACGCTTTATCAGCACAGTGTCTACTTGCACTCGACCAAGGTTAAAAAAAAACGGCTGAGACGGAGGTACTATAATAGGCTCTGCAACACTATCCGAGTCACCTTCTTCAATTGTTAGCAAAGAATGAATACGTAAGCCTTCACCTTTTATATTAATTGTTAATGGATCACTTAAACGTTTGACGCGACAAATAATCCTGGCGTTAATACAAATCTCCTCCTTTGGAGCAAATGCCACAGTGATTGGTAAGGAGGAGTTTGCGGAAACAACACCACTTGTCGGCTTAACGGTAATGCAGGAATTCTCTCCCTCAAAAAAAGTGCGATCAAAAAAAAAAGAAAATGATATATCCTCCTTGTTCTCCAACAGAACAATTCGTTCATTTTTACTGCCGACTGTTACGCCACAAAAGTTCACCTTACTCAGGTTAAACGACACATTAGGTTCCTCTCCCCTCCCTACCAAAAGAAAAGGAACAGACATGTGACCTGAAATAAAAAATGTCCACTTTGATTCACGAATGCCAATAGAAGTAGCGGTATAGTCAAAAGCCATTTCATACTGCTTGCCGGCCGTAATAGACCCAGACGGTGTCAGACAACGGAAAGGCAAAATCAACTGCGATAGCGGATCGCTTATCCACTCAAACCTGTATGTTGTAGCTGTGGGATTAATAACTTTAAAGGTCACAACAGACCTGCTCTGCAGACCACACGCACGAAAAATTATCGGAATTGTCCCAGGATCTAAATTGTATCCAGCTTCGCCCTCAATGCGTGTAGCCAAATAATCACATGGAGGCACATTAAAATGAACAAACGGGCACTCTGCAGTTCCTTGAAGCAAAAAAGACAAAGTAGAACGTTCGCTATAAGGGAATCGGCCAACAAGAGTCTGTGCAACACTCTCAGCATACCTCGGAGCAAACGTAACAGACACATCACAATATTTAAAAGGTTGAACCTCACCTGCCGCTGGTTCCACAGTAAAAACATCAAAATCATCCCTGTTACCAGCATTCATTCCGCCATTAACTTTACTCAATTCAAAAAAAAATGGCAGGATGTTGTGACCCATGTTGGTGACTCGCAGTGTCGTTGATCGCCTCTGAAAAATCTTTGTCAAAGGGAACGTAAGATCATGGGGTTCCACGTCTCCATTCATCGGCAATGTAACTTTATACAATGTAGGCTCACAGACATAGCTTACAAGTAATGTCTTTTGCAAAACAAGATCTTTAGTTACATTGTGTGGCGGTTCAGGGACAGCATCGTAAACCTTACAACGATTTTGTTTAACGTCAGTTTCAGACAACGGTGACGTTATTGCGGCCTCAGCATTTTCAGAAGAAGAAGAAGAAGGAAAAATCACCCATTTTGCTTTTTTCATTGAATTGTCCCACTCGCCATTTTCCATTGATTCGATAGATGTGACTTGTAAAGTACATTGAACCGATTCCCCCAATGTTGTTTCTGAAAAAAGACTAAAGGTTAATGGCTTAGATGCACCAGCAGCCACGTGGCCAACCGTGGGATTACATTTAAGACTCGCTGATGGACAATTCAAGTTAAAGCGTATTGCATGTGGACTATTGTTGCAAAGCGTCACAACATGTTCTTTTAATTGAGACACATACCAGTAGCCTAAGGTTAACTGATTTTCGCTCCAAGAATCAATATTGTCAAAAGTGATACTGTCAAAATAACTTTCTGTGACAACCCAAAAGTCTCTGTCCTCGTAAGGATTTTCTCTCACAGAAACACGAAACAGCACCCGGTGTTTCGTAACCACAGAAGGTGCAAAAGTAAAAGAAAATGTCTCAGATGCACCAACAGGAAGAAAAATTTCCTCCCTCAGTTTAGACAACTTAATATCACATGGACAATCATTCGGGGCTGTCAAACGAATGTGAGCATCCACATTGCCAATATTACGCACAGTGAGTTCTCTCGATGACGTAGCACCAACAACTGTGAGAGGCAGTTGAATTAAGTCTGTGGTTGAGCCATTCATCGCAGGTTCAACTGCTGCAAAATACGGCACGACCACCTTCCTTGAGTCTTTTCCTTTTCCCTTGCTACCTTTCTTCGGTGGAACGGGCGTTGTAATTGCAAATGGTAACCGCAGTTGTGGTGGAAAAGTGTACTCCAATTTTGGTAAAATACCTTTACCAGTTAGCTCAAAACGTAATGCCCGAGTTTTTGGGCTCGTGGCACCAACCACAACAGCATCTAAAATTGCATTAAATGTGGACAAAGTCGATGGGGAAAAGGCAACTGTAACAAAACGACTCTCAAATGGTGGCAGGTTAAACGTATTACTGCTCGCCATCTCACCCTCAAATGAAAGATGAAAACAATCAAGAACAAGTAAACACTCCTTTTCCTTCCTATCTTTTTCTTTTTCCTTCTCTTTTACATCAACCGCACTTTTCGATAGTAATTGTACCTTCACAAGACAGAAAAGAGGACTGGAATTGGCAATACGAAACCGTTCCTCAACGCGACTACCAAGAAGAACAGTACCAAAAGAAAATGTTTGGCTTTCCCTTGCAAAGGCGCGCAAAGCCTCGCTACGCCCAAAGAAATTTGCGACAATCTGCTGTTCCTCAAAAACAGTTTCTACATCAACATTGGACGTCAAATCTGCCACAATCCCAGGTATTGTTGGCAAAGCTACAAGCTCAAAAGGAACTCCCTTCGTCTCAATCTCACGATCGCAGTGATCGACGTAAATACCAAGAATTTCTTCGTTTTTAGAATTTGCAGTTTGCACAGTAGAAACTTGAAAAATAACACTCTCACCAACAGCAACACACCCGCTGCTCGGTGTTACGGAAAAAGCACCAAGTTGAAAAGCGTGATCGACCTTCATATGCCGGCGGTGTTTTTTTCCATTCCCCTCTTCTTCCTCTTGTTGGAATACAGCTGGGGTATCCTTGTAATTAAAAAGTCGGAAATTGCACAAAAAGTGCCCCGTATTACGTAATTCAAATGTACTTTGTTTCTTCTGATTCATTATACAGGAACCAAAGTCGATGCATGATGGCTTGATTGTAAAGCGGTTGTACCACGCCTCTCCAGAAACGGGAATGGTTTGCAAAGGATAAAGCAGCTCATTCGCAACAGGATCAAAAAAAGAAGCCTCAATCATGCCAAGCCCTGGAGGTATTTCACCTTCACGATCAAGATGAGCAATCACATCAACAGTTACGCATGATGCATCCTTAAAACCAACCAACCCACGCAACAATCCCTCATTTGGACTCAGTGTGATAAGGGTTTGAAGAGCCTTTGGTAAACGTAGACGGTATGCCACATCATATGGGCTCTTGTTAAGAATGCGTATTGTTTCCTTCTTTGTATCACCTACATGCATCAGCTTAAAGTCCACGGCGCGCGACCACTCAATCACCGCATCGTGGGCCTCTGCTTTAATAGTTACTGGAAGCGACTCAAACAATGTATCCTCAGCATCCGTCACATCAAGCTTGAGTACAACATTGTGTACTCCTGGTCGTGTTGGCTTGAAGCAAACCTTTAACGGGCACACACCATTCACTTCAAGCATTCCACCAGTAGAACTAAGTTCAAACTCAGTCGGCAGTTTATCAATACCAGAAATGTGCCAACGTGTAGACACCAAACTTACATTAGCAATCGTGATAACCTTTTCAACGTTACGAGTCATCAAGCAACGTCCATACTGTAACAAAAACTCTTTTTTTCCATCAAGTGTAACGGCTGGGCGTGTGCCAATGCAAGAGACGTACACAAACCACGGTGTGGGGTTATCACGCACTGTCATAACAAGCATTGAGGATACCTCGCCAACAGTCTCCGGAGCAGCACGTAGCACAACAGTCATCTTTTGTCCTACTGGTAGAGTAAACTTGTTTGGTGTTACAGAAAACGTGTTGTCTTTTTCTTTTCCAAACGTCAAACAAACATCAGCGGGAAAAATTCCAATGTTCGTAAAAGTCAAAGTGTCATACGCACCAATTTCTTTTGAAAAAGTTAGGCTATTTTTGCCTACTGCGATATCACCGGCCACTTTGCCCTTTCTAAGGCTTAATGATGTGTTATTAAGGTCACATGGAATAATTAGTGGGCCAAAATCGTAAGTCCGTTTCGACATTACAAATACACGACTTTGCTGGCGCCCCGCAAAAATTCGTGGTTTTATGGTGGTAAATATGCTCTTCTCATCGCGACAAACCTCAGGGTAGGCGATTTGAGCAACAACTGGTAGAGTAATCACCTGACTTGTGCCTGTAATACCAAAGACTAAAGGAGCGGTAAACTCCCCCAGTTTTTCTCCGCAAAAAACAGCTGTTACCTCCGCAGAAGATCTGGGAGGCACAAACCATCGTGAGACTTCTTCAAAAGCCGAGGTAAATTGTGCTGGTACACCTTTTTGGGGTTTTTTTACAACCACCTCACGTTGCACAATAGAAAAAAGACGTAGCTGATCCATTGAAGGAAAGCATCTAGACGCCAAACTCTCTGCAGTGATTAACTCATATTCACTTGGATAATATAAAGAAGGTGAAAATAATTTCCGTTTTGGTGTCTGGTCCTCGGCTGTTGACTCTGCCAAAGACTTTGTGAAGTCATATGCAAGCAAAGGCGCAAAAACACTTTCTATAATACTCATCGTCAATTTCTCCTTGCTATCCTCTCCTTTAATCAAAAAAAGCTTTATATCTTTAAGGCGACGCAATAGCATATACAGCTGTTTAAATTGGTCCAGCTCAGAAAGAACACTCCATTGAATCTTAGGACGCACCTCAATTGGTTGCTTTTTCTTCTTTTGACTAGCTCGAATAAGTAACTCCTGTTCCTCCTGCGCGGCCATTTCGGCGTCTACTACCTCTTGCACAGTTAAACGCTGTGTTTTTAACTCCGCACTATAGCGTAAAACTTCATTGGTAGCCTTGTCTAATATCCTTTTACATTTGTTGTAATGTAGCAACCGACAATTATATTTATCGCGTTCCTCATCATCTAATTCCTCGTATTCCTTCTCTGTAAGAGGTATCGTCGTTGCCTCTTCAAGGGCATCACGACACTTTTCCTGTGTCTCAAGATTACGTCGAAGTCCACTATCTGCCTCACTTATGCCAATAGATATAACAGTCAATTTCCTCCGAGATAATGTAACCGCTCTTTCAATGGCAAACAAAACCTCCTCACGGTCATCAGTAAGAATCGACTTAATGTCATCCATCAAAACATCTACTGATGGATTTATCTTTGAAAGATTTCTTGTCAAAAGGGTGTACAAAATTCTCACCACCCTTGACTCAACAAGTTTTTTTTCATGCGAATAAATATTAGTCCCATCCGCGGCATCCTCATGACAAGAAGATGCAGTATTTTCCTTCCTTTCAGATAAAATAGTCCTGATGTGTTCACCTTCAGCTGTGTCAAACTCTGCCTCTGCACGCACCATAGCGTCAAGATCCAGTTGCACCAGATTCAATTTCCTCAACAATATCTCTGTTTGTGTAGTCTTTCCTGAATAAGAAGGTCCTGTAAGAATCACTAACTGTGGCACAGAGGTCTGCGATAATTCGCTTTTTTCCATTAAAGATTTAATGTCTTGTCGTTGTGCAATCGTTGTCTGCGATGCCGAATGCAAACGCGGGCTCACAGCCCGTTTTGACGACGCACGACTTGCTACCCGCTTTTCAGTAAGGCGTTCTTCAATCCCATTGGGATATTTAGCTTCAAGGTGCGATTCAAATAACTGCTGCTCCCCAAAAATGGTATTAAGAAGTGACTCCGGCAAAGAACCACCAGCCTCCCTTACTGGAAGATACAGCTCACTGGATTCAATATTTTGTTCTCGTTGCATTTTCAGGGCACGCTGCAGGATATTTGTCTCTACTTGGTGTTTTTCGTCTGTGTGTAAAAAAAATACCTCCAGTGGATAGTCTTCGTTGTTTGTGATACAAAACGAATGTCTTACCGTCTGATATGGAAATGATGGTGGAAAGACAAGTGGAGATGGCGACAGTTCCACACCAACTCTCACAACATTGCCCATAAGAGGCACAATGTGCTCCTCCGGGTTGGATGCATAGCGAAAACGCAATTTAGCCTTTGCAGTGCCCAAAAAATACGAGATGAAACTCACTTGAATAGTCATGCAGGAATGCGATGGCAGTACTCCACGGTCCTTGTTCACCTTAAATTGCTGCTTGTTAAAATTGCGTGTTTGCGTATTTACAATATTTTCAGTCCCCGTGTCTGTTACTTGTAAAGATTTCCGTTTAGATTCAATCAACGATAGTGACCATGTGCATGGAACAACCTCGTTATTACAAAAGTGAAGTTGCATCTTTTTAATACGTCCAAGAGGAATATCACCAAAGTTTAAAGAGGATTCGCATGAAGTCATCAATGGTGTCGCAACAAAGCAACGTATATCAAAAACAATTCGAGGACCCTTGTGAATATCCAAAAAAAGCTGAAAATTATTCGCCCCACTAACCACATGCTCAGTGTCACTCGAAGAAAGTGAAAGGCTTATTTCGGTTTTTGAAAATTGTGTAATTGATGGTATTTTCCGCGGTGTTACGGATATTGTCGTTCCTACATCGATGTCCTGCTTAACAACATTAATATTCGTTGGATAAATAGATGTATTTATCAACTGCAGTTTAACCGTACGTGTCTCATGCCATACCATGTGTCCAAAATTCACTACATAACGCGAAAGAATAAGTGTGGGTTTTTCATTCTTATTATCTGCAGCAAAAAATTGGTGTGTCAATGGTGTTAAACACATTACTGAGGCTGATTCCGCTGCAATAATGCTGCGACAGTACGCAAGTCGCTCAGCCTCCAGCACAGCAAGATCCACATCAGGCAACTCAGCTGTATAGCCGGTCTTTCTGCAATATGGGATCCACTCACCATCTTTGAGTTCTTCAAGGCAACGAAGAAATGTCGCATCTTCAACGCGATTCAGCGCAACGTACTTGTCGGAGGAAGTCACCATTACACTATATGTCTGACCCAGGCCCCGAACCGTAATTGGTTGTGGATCAAGATGACCGACCTGTACAAAAAACGTCTCAACAATCTCGTCTGGTATTACAGGACTAAATGTCACAGTAAGCATAACCCTGTTAGTTACCATACCTTTCATGGGTTTCACCTTAACACTCCCTGGTTGTTTCAGCGAGCTAACATCAACTGTAAATGGAACGGCAACACGCAAAGGACTAAAAATAGAAATTTTCTTTTTTGCCTTGGCTTTGTAGTGCATTACACCAAAGACTATCTCTGTGCAGTCAATTTGAACGCTGACATCACTCCATCCAATAAGATTCACCGTGTAACTGGGACCCCCTTTTAATTTACATGTTGCAATAGCTTCATGCCGACCTCGGGTACCATAAAAAACGGCTTCAACAATGCATTGCCCTCCTGGTTGAATTGTTCCTCTAAAAGGAACAAAATCAAATTGCTTTTGTGCCGTCTCTGATTTATTTGACAAGTCACCGTGCGGATCAAGAGACTGAAGTGTCCAGAAAAATTCCGCTGCCACCGATGATGACATGTTTATCAAGGTAAGTTGGTAACGCCCCTCCGTATCAACAAGAATAGAGCCAAAGTTTATTTGCCTCCCTTCTGGTTCAATGCGAATGGTCGGAAACGCAAGGTTGGCAATAATACCGATATACTCCTTAAATGGGTGGTTGGCAAGTGACACAAGTAGTCGACCTTTTGCAATGTGTGCAATAGAGTCACCACGGTAAAAAGGATCACAGTTCAGCCCTACAATTTGCGTTTCACCACTTGCAAGAGAAAAAATTGATGGACCCACCAGTGCAAATGGTGTTGAACCCCCAGACGGTGTTTCTATACACTTGAGAATTACCTGCAAAGGTTGTGTTGTTTCATTTTTCATACTAAAAGTCTTCACCATAAAAGAAGAATATTCGTTGCCATCGACACCATAAATGTAGTCAAACAAAATCTTCTTTGTGCTGTAAGTGATCATCGGTTTGATAAAGTTTCCAGAAACAATGGTAGAAAAAATTTGCTTAAACTCTCTCTTGTCCTTTAAAACAAATTCCTCAGATATGTTACATACCTCTTCAGCGAAAGCCTGAATAGTAAATGTGCATAAACTACCAGAAGAAATAACGGCAGTCTCTGGATGAATAGTGAATATAACAGACCGTCCACCAACCTTTGGTCGTGGTCCACAGTTGCTACTCCACAACACGTCAACATCACGTTGGCCTTTGTTAGCAAACACCAATGTCTTTTCTACCTGTGTTACTGTAAAAACGTCGCCAAAATTAATTTCCTTAGATAATCCAACAGGCACCAGTGCGTAACCTTTGCCCTGAGCCGTAAGAAGAATAACATGTGCATTGTTCTCTGCGTGTCTCACAATCACCTGAAGCTTCTCTGAAAAAATGCGTGCATCATTAAGACAAGCTGTTACTTTTACAGTTTTGTTGCTATAAGGTGGAATTTCCCCTTCCAAGGGATCAACAGAAAAAACAGAACACCCCTTACGTCCAGCATTTGCCATAACAGACGCAGAAAAAAAAGCTGGAATAGGACTTGTGTTGTTAAGAACAAAATTCTTCTCCTCAGTCTCCAGAAGTGTTAGCACGCCAAATGAAAGTGACTTTGGCTCCACAAAAACAGTCGGTCCACGCACCGTTGCCGTCAAAAGAACTGGTAATGGCGGCTCGCTTGAGCCCAGCACACGCACATAAAACGTCATACAAAGACTGCCAACAACCAAAGGTGTAAGTTTAACTTGCACTACAGATTTACCACGAGCCTCAATTGTCTTGAATAATTCCTCCCCTTCCCCATAATCAATAGTAATAATAAAACCAGATTCCAAAACAGACCCCTCATTCATCAAGACCACATTATACTTGCCAAGCAATGCCGTCTTATTTACAACCTCTAAATTCATGCTGTACTCGTGCCCAAGAAAACAGGTTCCGTAGTGCAGCTGATCAGAAGCAAGCTGTAGTTTTGGCACAAGACATACAGCTTTAATAGGAAGAAAATCAACTCCTTCACCAATACCGTCTACGTCTACAAGCAACTTTGTTTCGCAATTCCCAACAACGCTGGAAAAAAGATTCACACATATCTCCTCTTGTTCTTCAGGCAAAATAAGGCCCTCAGAGGGCGACACGGTGACTGTTGCGTGTGGTGCAGAAATTTCAGGGATGCGAAGAAAAAAACGAATCGGTATCTTCCCAATATTCTTCATTTGCACACTGCGGGAATGAAAAAAGTCGTAGGAGACACTGCCAAAGTCCAACTCCTCCACATCAAACTCAAGCGATGGGCCAGTTACACGCCCACGAAAACGAAGCGTCAAGCAATCAAGAGAACCGTGTAAATGAATAGAAAATGTCTCAAAAATGATGCCTATAATATCTGACTGCAATTGAATGCGAAGCATTTCTTGTTCCCCTGGCGCCAGTACACCCTCAGAAGGAAAAAAAGTAAACTTTCGACCCATAAGCGTATTCTGTGAAAGAACCGTATAGCGTGCTTCTATACAACTCTTGTTAATTATGGCTACCTCATATTCGTGCAGTGCGCCAAGAAAAACATCGCCAATGTCTAAATGAGAGTACTCCAGTTCACATTGGGGAGCAATGCCAGTCCCTTTAATTTGTAGAGGAAGTCGCCTCATCCTGCCGCTAATGTCAAGATATGCAGTTGTAAAATACCCTGTTGCAAGTTGTGGATTAAACGTCACAATAAACTCTTTCCTACCCTTTGCGTAAATTACACCTCTGACAGGCTCTATTGTAAAAACATCATCGTCAAATATACGTCCTTCTTTAGAAAGTACCTTTAGGCGTTCATCCAAAAGTCGCGTTTGCGATGCGTCACATAGTGAACTTGACAACATCGCGGCCCTCATGTCACCAGAAAGTTTTGATACCTGACTATCCATCACCAACTGCTCCTCAGCATCAGTTTGCTCCGATTTCCATAAAAAATTAACAGTGTAGTCACTGTCATTCCGCACGCACACCACAGCTTGATTCTCTAACGTCACAAAAGTGTTGGGAAACTCCACCATGTTTTGTTCTAACGCAACAGCAACCTCTATCGCGTCCCCAAAAATCGGCAGCTGCTGAGTCACCTCTTCCTCTGGGCCAAGATGAAAAAAAATGACCGACCTATACTGCTGCATCATACTCGGGGCAAACGACACCGTGAGAGGAAGCACTCCACCGTTAGAAGGAACAACACCTGACAATGGCGTAACTTTAAATGGCTCTGAGGCATCGGCGCGCCAATGACAGTCATTTTTTCCGTTATTTCGCAAAAAAAATGTCGTCTCAGTTGTCCCCTTCACAGGACACCGCGTCACCGTAAATGACTTTGGCAGCGTCAGCTCACCGCGACTTGCAACAGCGTGGACTGGAATGGTAAATTTCTCCTGACGTGTTGTCACAAGAAGATCATATGAGTAATCAAGATTATCCTCAGGTGTAAAAAGTACCGTATACGTGACAGAAAGACCGGGCGCAATCTTTGTTGTTGTGCCCTGCTGTCGTGGAGGCCGCAGCTCCAAAAGTCGGCTTTGGGGAGATGTAATTTGCACAAACTGTGCCTCCTTTGTTTTGTTTTTCAGTTTTAAAGAAAGCTCGTATGTGCGGTGTGGTTCAAAATTAAAAAAACATATTTCTTGTGGAGTGACATCAAACGTAGTTGTCTTTGGCGAATGACCTGGAACTGCAACAAAGCTGCAAGATTTGCAAGCCCCATCACCATCACTACGAGTAAAGGTGGCATCTTGAAAATCATACATTATTTTACTACACTATGTGTATATAAACTTTACACCCCTTTTACCTTCACTCCCTTTCTTTTTTCCTTTTCCTTTTTTTTTTTTTTTTTTTTTTTCCCCTTTTTTTTTTTTTTTTTTTTTTTTTTTGTTTTTCTTTTTTTTCTAAAGAACTGTAAAGTAAGTCCTCCCGCCCTTTTTATTCTTCTGAATATTTTTAAACAAGCAAAAATCCAAAAAAAAAAAAAAAAAAAAAAAAACTAAAAAAACTAAAAAAAATTGTTGTATAAATAGTAAGACAAAATAAATCTGCTTATTATCTCACTCACCATTCAACCAGTACTCGTTTTTGTCTTTCTTCTTCTTATCACAAATAAATACGCCAATATAAAAATTACACCTAACTGCAGAAAAACACATATCTACATACAAACATTCATACAACATTATATTTGTGTGTATAAATAAAAACAAACAAAAAAAAAAAAGATAAAAAATATGCAATCAATCACCATCGTCTTCCATGTTATTTGCATTTACCATAGGACAATCACTCTTCTTAACAAGTATAAAAACACTCCCAGCTGTTACATGTGCATCTTTTAGCGTTATCTTATCCTCCAACAATAACTTTCCACTGCAATTAACGACATAGTCATTCATTTTCACGTTACCTAATGCAGGAATATTGCGCCAAAAGTGTCGTAAAGTATCACGAATTGTCATGTTAGTGGGAACCAAAAGTTCAAAACGGCCCATATAACACTGCACAGACAACAATATATTGTCGGCCATCAGTGAGTAATGTGTTATTCTCAAACAAGTCTCTAAAATAAAACAAAAACCGATAAAACAATAAAAAAAAAAAAAAAGAAAAAGTAATAACAATAATAAAAAGCATTATTATTATTATTATTACGATACATAATGCTTAAAAAACAAAAAAATAAAAATAAAAATAAAACCTTAAATAAATTTAGGTTGCGTAACATAACAACAAACACAATCTTTTATCATTATTATTATTATTTTAAATAGTAGACGCTCTCTTTTTTTTTTTTTTTTTTTTAGAAGCTTTTGTGTCTATATGCGTTAGTAAGTAAGAGTAAGTAAGCAAAAGCCTGTTTTGCAGTTTTTTTTTTTTTGCTTTCTCATCCCGTCGTTAGTTTACTTCAGCTCAATGCCAACTGAGCCCAACGCATCTATCACCCACTGCGGGTAGTCCTTTTTTGGATAATATGAAGTAAAAAAGTTTACCACGTACTCTGTAAACGTTCCATTCTCAATAGCTGCCCTCGCCCCACGAGTCAAATTAATAAGATAAGCCACATTATGGTAGGATAAAAGAGTAGAGCCGATAGATTCCTTTGTAGCTACAAGATGCAAATATGCGCGGGTAAATGTCTTGCATGTTTTGCAATTACATGCAGGGTCAAGAGGCCCCATATCATTTGCATAGGCCTTCTTTACAATCTGAATCTTTCCCGTTGAGGTAAGCGCAGAGCCAAAGCGTGCGGTGCGGCACGCATACACGCAGTCAAACATATCCACCCCAAGCGCAATGCAAACAATTATATCTTCTGGGTACCCAACACCCATGCAATAGCGCGGCTTGTCCTTTGGAAGAGCCCTGCAACACTGGGCCACCACCCGCCAAAAATCGCTCTTCGCCTCCCCACCACTTAAACCCCCAATCGCGTATCCCTTACAGGCAGTCCTTTTGACCATCTCCGCTAGACACTCCTCCCGCAGCGCCTGATCAAGGCCACCCTGCACAATGCCAAATATGCCCTGTTTGTCCGTGTTCATGTTTGCGGCAAGGCAGCGGTCCAGCCATCGCACGGTGCGGCGCGAGGCCTCTTCCATGCGGGGGCCGGTAGTGAGCACATGCACAACATCGTCCAGCTGCATCATTATATCGCCCCCAATGGCGTTCTGAATACGTATACTGTCCTCAGGACGCAAAAGGAGTGTGTGCTCCTTATCGTCGTTTGTCAACTGAGAAGTGCGCTTATTGCTCTGCTCAGCATGCACTGAAACCGCATTCCCGTATCCGTTGCCACCGTGTGTAGATTGAAAGCGCACACCCTCCTCAGTTATTTTTGCAAGCTGTAAAAGACTAACCATCTGAAAGCCACCGCTGTCAGTAAGAATATTACGTCGCCATCCCTGCAAAAAATGAATTCCATCCATGTTGTCACGAACACGCGACGATACCACATTTGGCGCTGTATTTCCACTAAGCGCACTGTCCGCGGCGTTTTTAAGTCGCGTTATGTCGTTAAGAACATCCTCCCCTGGACGTAAACCAAGATGGTATGTGTTACCAAGAATAATCTCCACGTCTAGTTCCTCCAACTGCTCCACAGTCACGCCTTTTAGTGTCGCCTGCGTAGCAACAGGCATAAAAATAGGCGTCCGCAGTGGGCCGTGCGGAAGATGAAATAAACCACTACGTGCCTGCTGCCGCGAGGCCTGAAGGCTATTATTATTATTACCATTATTATGATTATCAATGCTACCACCGTTACCGTCATTATTTTTCTGCCGCCCCGAGCCATCTGACAAGACAGGGCCGCTGTTCGTCTCAAAGTAAAAAAATGGCTTATCCAACGTCATCTCACGTATATAAATATACTTACTTATTTATAACAAAAAAAAAAAAAAAATCCCTTGTCCCTCAAAAGCACGCAAAATAATCTCAAAAAAAAAGTCAATATATCTATATATATATATATAATCAAAACCAACAACTATATATACACTTACCAAGTATAATACAAGCAGCCCAATAAATAATCACACAAGAAAAACCAACAAACATAAACAACATCAGCAAGTAAAAATGAAACGCAAAACAAAATAAGTTAATAATTTATAAGTGATACTACACACAATACATCCAACATATATAATTATTTTAAGTAAAAAAAAAAAAACGTTACATAAATGTCTAACCTTTTTGTTATAACACAAAAAACAATATATATGTATATATTTTAATAAATATATAGTTATATATATATATATATATATATTTTTTTAGCGCTGTTTAATCCACTAACACCCTCCTAAATAGCACATCATCGTTTATCATTTGTATATATATATATATGTACTATGCTCTGACCTGGCCTCAAAATATTACCCACCTCTTTCAGCCTCAAAAACCTTTTACGCTGCATATAAGTAACATTGAATAATAAACAACAACACTCCACACATCAATACTCAATAATATATTTAGATATATAGATATAGATAGAATAATAGATATAATCTAATAAAACTCAATGCACCGTTTTTTTTTTTCTTTTTTTTGCTTTGTTTTTTTTTTTTTTACTTTGACTCCATCTACATCATAAATAAATATGCTTTCCCATTTCAGGCTTTGGCTGCCAAAAAACAGTCCCACAAATCCCGCCGCTCGTTCACCATGGCGGCCTCAATTTCTTCCGCCAAGCAAAGCCGTTGCTCCTTTTCTTGCTCAATGAGCGCCGTGATGGTCTCCTGAATGTACCGCTTCAACTCGTGTCGCCTGATCTCCTGCCGCAGTTTCTCGGCCTCCGACAGCCCACTTCGTCCCCCTCCTCCTCTTCCTCCTCTTCCTCCTCTTCCCCCTCTTCCTCCTCCTATCCCCCGTCCCTCCCTCCCACACCACCCACCGCGCCCCGGGGCAGTAGTGGCGGGTGCACGCAAAACCTTAAAGTTGGCACGAACAACAACCTGCACGGAGGTCATCGCAAAACTACCCTTTTGACACAAGCGCGTTGCGTGCGCTTGGCCATCCAAACACCAGTAAAAAAAATTGTCTCCCGCCAATCCAATAAAACAACCAAGCTTTTCATCCAAACGGATTATATCCCCATATCTAAAGGTACACTTTAATCTATCTGGAGCAGACTCAAATGTGTAGTACTTACCGTCCACCATTTTGTACTGGAGTGGCCAACGCACAGACTCAAGCATAGGGGGCTGTTTGTATCCACGCATAACAAACGTCTGCTTTCTCAACTCCGCATCATATGCTTCACGTTTCTCCTCATTGCTCAAAACCTCGTACGCAGTCCTTATCTTGTGGAACATCTCCAGAGAGCCACCAGATTTGTCGGGGTGTGATATAGTTGCCAGCGAACAAAACGCTTTGCGAATCTCATCTCGAGAAGCTTTCCTCCCAACTCCCAAGGTACGATAGTGCATAATAATTTGAGTAGAGTCCCAGTACCCACCGTGCAATATATATATTTATAGATATCCTAGTAAAAATTCTTTTTTGTGTGCGTTTGTTTATCCCTTAATTTTTTTTTTTTATTATTTGTTTCTTCCCCATACTTCAAACAAATAAAAATAAATAAATATATTTTGATTTTATGTATTCTAATGTCGTTAAATATGTGTATATCTATGTACGCATTAGTGCCATCTTCACACAGTAACCCGCTATTTTCCCACCAACTCACCCTACTATCTCCGTTCCTTTTTTTCTTTTTTTTTTTTTTTTTAAGGAATTACCAAAAAAAATCAAAGATAATAACAATTTTAACACTATTCTCGCTGCTGCCTTCGCAATCAACAAAAATCTTCTTCGTCGTACATGTTAAGTAACTCCACTCCTGTGGCAAAATTCTGGGTGGTTTTGTGTGTGCAGTCCTGTACTTTTTTTTTCCACAGTAGTCTGGCCTCCTCCTGGCCCGCGTCAACCCCAGAACCGCTAAGAAAAGGGTGAGAAAGCGCGGCAGCAGCCGTTATGCGTTTAGCTGGATCCTGCTCAAGCATCTGCTTAAGAAGATCAAAACCATCTGAGGAAACAATTGTCTCAGGAAATTTTAAAGAGATAGTTGGCTCTGTATGTACGGCATACGTTACGGCACTATCGCCACTGTTTGAAGATGAGTCATCTGAAGCTGGTGTGCCGAGAAGCTTCCATATTTCGCACAAAACCGCTAATTCACCATTAGCGGCAAAAAGATGTTGCTGGAGAAGCAACTCCGCAAAGACAACGCCGGCAGCCCAGATATCCACTGCCTTTGTGTAATGTCGCCTTCCCAACAAACACTCAGGAGCCTGGTAAATAACGGTTGTTCGGAAAACAGCTGGCGTGTACTCCCCAGAGTCGGCAAAAGAGATGTGTTCTGATGTATCGCCGTGCATCAGTCGCGCGCTGCCAAAATCTGCAAGACGCACTCGGCCATCCTCTCCAACAAGCAAGTTACTTAACTTCACATCGCGATGAATTATATGACAATCCTCGTGAAGGCAGTGAAGAATCTTAAGAATACCTCGCATAAGATACTGAATAACGTTCATTTTGGACAGGATAGGGCACCTTAAAACATCATCTGTTGGGCAAGTAGAATAACTACGTAATTCATTTTTTTTACAAAGACACAACTTGGAGAGATCCAACAGACAAATTTCCAAAATAAGACACAATTCCTGAAACGGGGCCTCCACCACACGCTGCAATTGCAACACCCCAAAGTCACCATTCAGACCAAGTTCATCTGCCTTTTCAGCAATGCGTGCAAGCAGCGTAATCTCGCGCAGTGCTCCCTCAGAAATCCCCCTAACTCCAAAATCGCTACGCTGTGTAAAATGCCGTTTAACAGCAAACAAGTTCCCATCACTGTCCTCAGCCAAATACACTGCGCCCTGTGCGCCTCGCTGCAGAAGAGCCTTCTGACGCAACCCGCACCCCCACAAGGCAACATCCGGCGGTACACTGTCAGCCTCATCACACAAATTATCCCAGTTCCCATCGTACACAGACCATGCGGGTGAGCTCATAATGCAAACTGCCTTTCCTAGCAATAGGTGGCATTTTGTTGTTGTTGATAACAAAAAAAAAAAAAAAAAAAAAAAAAAAAAACATCACAAAATGTTATAAAAGTAACCACACCACCCCATAATCAAGTTAGTTATAATGCAAATTAATTCCATCACGTTGGCTTTCCAAGTTTTTGTTGCCTCTATTTTTTTTTTTTCGTTTCTTAGTTGCCATAAAAAAATAAAAAATGAAAATAAAATAAAAATAAAAATAAATAGATAAACAAACAAAAATCAACGCCCTACAATAAATACATACATATATGCATATGAATATATATGTGTGTATAGATATATAACAACAATACCATAAAAAAGACGCTACTCATGTTGAAAATGTTGATTGGAACGAAACTCCTGGTAGAGCGTAAACATAACGTGCAGAGAGTCAATAAGCGAGTTGTACGTTGGTATGTCAAGAATACAACAAAGGGTACGCACATACTGGTCTACGTCAAGATCAATGTGAGGCGGAGGAAATTGAATACCAGAGTTAAGCAATTCTTCAAACTCAGAAGGCCAAACCTGCAAAAGAGATTCAATTTCCGGCATTGGCTTTTGGTAATTTGTTGTAGGCAGCGGCTTCTTATAATGTACCTTTTTTACATCTCCAATCCAGCGATCAATAACCTCTGGACGATTCGCAGCATCCTCAAAAGAATCCACAACCTCTGCCAAGCCAGCGGCAGAATAAATATTTGTTGCGCGAAGCTCCAATAAGACCACCGCGGGATTTGACTGCATCACGGAAGGCTCATCCAAAATATATATTCCCAGGCCATCAGGCCGACCATCTGGGCGTGGAATTTTGCAAAAAGGGTCAAGATCACCAATTGAGGGAACATAATCAGGAATAAAGGGACGCAGCTTCGCCGGAAGTTCAGGTATGGCTGGTTGGTAATCAAGAATGTGCTTAAAAAGTTCCTGCATCTCCCTGCTAGCAGTAGAATTAATCGCAGCATAATCCTGCGGTTTGTACTCAAGATTTGGAACTACAGTAACCGGGGCCCTGGCTTCTGTGTCAATGGCCTCTGGTCGCTGGTTGCTGTATCCACGCGAGTGAGTGTTTAACTGCTCATTCTCTTCATCTGTGCTCTCTTCATTCTCCGTCGGTGCCATGGCACCTCGAAAGCCACTAGAAACATTCATTGGGGTACCAACTAAGCTGCCCTGCGAGGACAGAGGAATAGCTTCATCATGAGGTGCATTCCGCAGTATTAGACCGGCTGGCTCATTCCTCTTTGTGCTGCTTCCTCTTGGCGTGGGAATGTTTTGCCCGTCCTCAACCACCAGCCTTTCGTCGCTTGGCTGATTGTGGAGAATATGTGTCTCCCCCCCATGAAGGCGATGCAGTAATTCTCTCTCAGACGCCTTAACACTTGACGACTTTTCATCCTGTCTTATATTCTGCCGTTCAAACGATTGCACTGCTTCCGAGTGTTTACCTGTTGGAGTTCTTATGTTTCTTGTGTCATCTACCACGTGTCTTTCGTCATTTGGATTGTTCTTCAACACAGTCCTCGTAATTTCTTCAGTATGTGGTGAAGAAGATCCTATTATCACATCCTTGTTAGAAGCACTGTCGCATGAAGTGCTAGCTGAGTCAAGTTCCTCCTCTTCCTCCTCCACGCTCTTTTCTCTGATTTCAGATGTACCTTTCGACTCCATTTCAAAGCCTTTGTAGTGACAATCTATAGGCAAAAATAGTTTCCTTTTCTTTCTTTTTTTATTTTTCCTCCTTTCCAGTTTCTAATTATGTTTTGCTTTGTTTTTTGTTTTTTTCTTTTTTTTTTTTTTTTTTTTTTTTTTTTT